>JAWKAU010000232.1:0-99393 GCA_033398695.1 Orobanche coerulescens
ACCCGAATCGGAGCTGATACGATGAGAACTCGATTTTCGGAAAATTCTCATTGGGGCTAGTACACCGAAAATGGGAGAAAATTGAGTCGGGCCGTTTTCTTGATATTTTTTCATGATTTGTCCCTATGGGTTTATAAAATTTGACACGCTTTTATTTGGGGTTGTTGATTCGAATCGGAGTGATGCGATGAGAACTCGGTTTTCAGAAAATTCTCATAGTGGTTAGTACACGGAAAATGGGAGAAAATCGAGTCGGACTATTTTCTTCATTTTCCACAATTTGTCCCTATGGGTTTATAAAATTTGACACGCTTTTATTTGGGGTTGTTCGGACCCGAATCGGAGCTGATACGATGAGAACTCGATTTTCGGAAAATTCTCATAGGAGCTAGTACACCGAAAATGGGAGAAAATTGAGTCGGGCCGTTTTCTTGATATTTTTTCATGATTTGTCCCTATGTGTTTATAAAATTTGACACGCTTTTATTTGGGGTTGTTCGGATTCGAATCGGAGGTGATGCGATGTGAACTTCGATTTTGAAAATTCTCATAGTGGTTAGTACACGGAAAATGGGAGAAAATCGAGTCGGACTATTTTCTTCATTTTCCACAATTTGTCCCTATGGGTTTATAAAATTTGACACGCTTTTATTTGGGGTTGTTCGGACCCGAATCGGAGCTGATGCGATGAAAACTCGGTTTTCAGAAAATTCTCATAGTGGTTAGTACACGGTAAATGGGAGAAAATTGAGTCGGTCCAGTTTCTTCATTTTTCCACAATTTGTCCCTATGGGTTTATAAAATTTGACACGCTTTTATTTGGGGTTGTTCGGACCCGAATCGGAGCTGATACGATGAGAACTCGATTTTCGGAAAATTCTCATAGGAGCTAGTACACCGAAAATGGGAGAAAATTGAGTCGGGCCGTTTTCTTGATATTTTTTCATGATTTGTCCCTATGTGTTTATAAAATTTGACACGCTTTTATTTGGGGTTGTTCGGATTCGAATCGGAGCTGATGCGATGAGAACTCAGTTTTCAGAAAATTCTCATAGTGGTTAGTACACGGAAAATGGGAGAAAATCGAGTCGGACTATTTTCTTCATTTTCCACAATTTGTCCCTATGGGTTTATAAAATTTGACACGCTTTTATTTGGGGTTGTTCGGACCCGAATCGGAGCTGATGCGATGAAAACTCGGTTTTCAGAAAATTCTCATAGTGGTTAGTACACGGTAAATGGGAGAAAATTGAGTCGGTCCAGTTTCTTCATTTTTCCACAATTTGTCCCTATGGGTTTATAAAATTTGACACGCTTTTATTTGGGGTTGTTCGGACCCGAATCGGAGCTGATACGATGAGAACTCGATTTTCGGAAAATTCTCATAGGAGCTAGTACACCGAAAATGGGAGAAAATTGAGTCGGGCCGTTTTCTTGATATTTTTTCATGATTTGTCCCTATGTGTTTATAAAATTTGACACGCTTTTATTTGGGGTTGTTCGGATTCGAATCGAGTGATGCGATGAGAACTCGATTTTCAGAAAATTCTCATAGTGGTTAGTACACGGAAAATGGGAGAAAATCGAGTCGGACTGTTTTCTTCATTTTCCCACAATTTGTCCCTATGGGTTTATAAAATTTGACACGCTTTTATTTGGGGTTGTTCGGACCCGAATCGGATCTGATACGATGAGAACTCGATTTTCGGAAAATTCTCATAGGGGCTAGTACACCGAAAATGGGAGAAAATTGAGTCGGGCCGTTTTCTTGATATTTTTTATGATTTGTCCCTATGTGTTTATAAAATTTGACAAGCTTTTATTTGGGGTTGTTCGGACCGAATCGAGGTGATATGATGAGAACTCGGTTTTCGGAAAATCCTCATAAGGGATAGTACACCGGAAATGGGAGAAAATTGAGTCGGATTTGTTTTCTTGATATTTTTCATAATTTGTCTCTATGGGTTTGTATAATTTGACACGCTTTTATTTGGGGTTGTTCGGATCCGAATCGGAGCTGATGCGATGAGAACTCGGTTTTCAGAAAATTCTCATAGGGGTTAGTACACGGAAAATGGGAGAAAATCGAGTCGGACTGTTTTCTTCATTTTTCCATAATTTGTCTCTATGGGTTTATAAAATTTGACACGCTTTTATTTGGGGTTGTTCGGACCCGAATCGGAGCTGATACGATGAGAACTCGATTTTCGGAAAATTCTCATAGGGGCTAGTACACCGAAAATGGGAGAAAATTGAGTCGGGCCGTTTTCTTGATATTTTTTCATGATTTGTCCCTATGTGTTTATAAAATTTGACACGCTTTTATTTGGGGTTGTTCGGATTCGAATCGGAGCTGATGCGATGAGAACTCGATTTTCAGAAAATTCTCATAGTGGTTAGTACACGGAAAATGGGAGAAAATCGAGTCGGACTGTTTTCTTCATTTTTCCACAATTTGTCCCTATGGGTTTATAAAATTTGACACGCTTTTATTTGGGGTTGTTCGGACCCGAATCGGAGCTGATGCGATGAGAACTCGGTTTTCAGAAAATTCTCATAGTGGTTAGTACACGGAAAATGGGAGAAAATTGAGTCGGGCCAGTTTCTTCATTTTCCACAATTTGTCCATATGTGTTTATAAAATTTGACACGCTTTTATTTGGGGTTGTTCGGACCCGAATCGGAGCTGATACGATGAGAACTCGATTTTCGGAAAATTCTCATAGGGACTAGTACACCGAAAATGGGAGAAAATTGAGTCGGGCCATTTTCTTGATATTTTTTCATAATTTGTCCCTATGGGTTTGTAAAATTTGACACGCTTTTATTTGGGGTTGTTCGGATCCGAATCGGAGCTGATGCGATGAGAACTCGGTTTTCAGAAAATTCTCATAGGGGTTAGTACACGGAAAATGGGAGAAAATCGAGTGACTGTTTTCTTGATTTTTCCTTACTTTGTCTCTATGGTTTGATAGAATTTGACACGCTTTTATTTGGGGTTGTTCGGACCCGAATCTGAGCTGATACGATGAGAACTCGATTTTCGGAAAATTCTCATTGGGGCTAGTACACCGAAAATGGGAGAAAATTGAGTCGGGCCGTTTTCTTGGTATTTTTTCATGATTTGTCCCTATGGGTTTATAAAATTTGACACGCTTTTATTTGGGGTTGTTGATTCGAATCGGAGTGATGCGATGAGAACTCGGTTTTGAAAAATTCTCATAGTGGTTAGTACACGGAAAATGGGAGAAAATCGAGTCGGACTATTTTCTTCATTTTCCACAATTTGTCCCTATGGGTTTATAAAATTTGACACGCTTTTATTTGGGGTTGTTCGGACCGAATCGGGTGATGCGATGAAAACTCGGTTTTCATAAAATTCTCATAGTGGTTAGTACACTAAATGGGAGAAAATTGAGTCGGTCCAGTTTCTTCATTTTTCCACAATTTGTCCCTATGGGTTTATAAAATTTGACACGCTTTTATTTGGGGTTGTTCGGACCCGAATCGGAGCTGATACGATGAGAACTCGATTTTCGGAAAATTCTCATAGGAGCTAGTACACCGAAAATGGGAGAAAATTGAGTCGGGCCGTTTTCTTGATAATTTTTCAATATTTGTACCTATGTGTTTATAAAAATTGACACGCTTTTATTAGGTGTTGATCGGATACGAATCGGAGGTGATGCGATGAGAACTCGATTTTCGAAAATTCTCATAGTGGTTAGTACACGGAAAATGGGAGAAAATCGAGTCGGACTGTTTTGTTCATTTTCCCAAAATTTGTCCCTATGGGTTTATAAAATTTGACACGCTTTTATTTGGGGTTGTTCGGACCCGAATCGGATCGATACGATGAGAACTCGATTTTCGGAAAATTCTCATAGGGGCTAGTACACGAAAATGGGAGAAAATTGAGTCGGGCCGTTTTCTTGATATTTTTTATGATTTGTCCCTATGTGTTTATAAAATTTGACAAGCTTTTATTTGGGGTTGTTCAGACCCGAATCGGAGCTGATATGATGAGAACTCGGTTTTCGGAAAATCCTCATAAGGGATAGTACACCGGAAATGGGAGAAAATTGAGTCGGACTGTTTTCTTGATATTTTTTCATAATTTGTCTCTATGGGTTTGTATAATTTGACACGCTTTTATTTGGGGTTGTTCGGATCCGAATCGGAGCTGATGCGATGAGAACTCGGTTTTCAGAAAATTCTCATAGGGGTTAGTACACGGAAAATGGGAGAAAATCGAGTCGGACTGTTTTCTTCATTTTTCCATAATTTGTCTCTATGGGTTTATAAAATTTGACACGCTTTTATTTGGGGTTGTTCGGACCCGAATCGGAGCTGATACGATGAGAACTCGATTTTCGGAAAATTCTCATTGGGGCTAGTACACCGAAAATGGGAGAAAATTGAGTCGGGCCGTTTTCTTGATATTTTTTCATGATTTGTCCCTATGTGTTTATAAAATTTGACACGCTTTTATTTGGGGTTGTTCGGATTCGAATCGGAGCTGATGCGATGAGAACTCGATTTTCAGAAAATTCTCATAGTGGTTAGTACACGGAAAATGGGAGAAAATCGAGTGATGCTTTTCTTCATTTTTCCACGATTTGTCCCTATGGGTTTATAAAATTTGACACGCTTTTATTTGGGGTTGTTCGGACCCGAATCGGAGCTGATGCTATGAGAACTCGGTTTTCAGAAAATTCTCATAGTGGTTAGTACACGTAAAATTGGAGAACATTGTGTGGTGCATTCTTCTTCATTTTCCAATATTTGTCCATATGTGTTTATAAAATTTGACACGCTTTTATTTGGGGTTGTTCGGACCCGAATCGGAGCTGATATGATGAGAACTCGATTTTCGGAAAATTCTCATAGGGGCTAGTACACCGAAAATGGGAGAAAATTGAGTCGGGCCATTTTCTTGATATTTTTCCATAATTTGTCCCTATGGGTTTGTAAAATTTGACACGCTTTTATTTGGGGTTGTTCGGATCCGAATCGGAGCTGATGCGATGAGAACTCGGTTTTGAAAATTCTCATAGGGGTTAGTACACGGAAAATGGGAGAAAATCGAGTGGACTGTTTTCTTCATTTTTCCATAATTTGTCTCTATGGGTTTATAAAATTTGACACGCTTTTATTTGGGGTTGTTCGGACCCGAATCGGAGCTGATACGATGAGAACTCGATTTTCGGAAAATTCTCATTGGGGCTAGTACACCGAAAATGGGAGAAAATTGAGTCGGGCCGTTTTCTTGATATTTTTTCATGATTTGTCCCTATGGGTTTATAAAATTTGACACGCTTTTATTTGGGGTTGTTCAGATTCGAATCGGAGCTGATGCGATGAGAACTCAGTTTTCAGAAAATTCTCATAGTGGTTAGTACACGGAAAATGGGAGAAAATCGAGTCGGACTATTTTCTTCATTTTCCACAATTTGTCCCTATGGGTTTATAAAATTTGACACGCTTTTATTTGGGGTTGTTCGGACCCGAATCGGAGCTGATGCGATGAAAACTCGGTTTTCAGAAAATTCTCATAGTGGTTAGTACACGGTAAATGGGAGAAAATTGAGTCGGTCCAGTTTCTTCATTTTTCCACAATTTGTCCCTATGGGTTTATAAAATTTGACACGCTTTTATTTGGGGTTGTTCGGACCCGAATCGGAGCTGATACGATGAGAACTCGATTTTCGGAAAATTCTCATAGGAGCTAGTACACCGAAAATGGGAGAAAATTGAGTCGGGCCGTTTTCTTGATATTTTTTCATGATTTGTCCCTATGTGTTTATAAAATTTGACACGCTTTTATTTGGGGTTGTTCGGATTCGAATCGGAGCTGATGCGATGAGAACTCGATTTTCAGAAAATTCTCATAGTGGTTAGTACACGGAAAATGGGAGAAAATCGAGTCGGACCGTTTTCTTCATTTTCCCACAATTTGTCCCTATGGGTTTATAAAATTTGACACGCTTTTATTTGGGGTTGTTCGGACCCGAATCGGATCTGATACGATGAGAACTCGATTTTCGGAAAATTCTCATAGGGGCTAGTACACCGAAAATGGGAGAAAATTGAGTCGGGCCGTTTTCTTGATATTTTTTATGATTTGTCCCTATGTGTTTATAAAATTTGACAAGCTTTTATTTGGGGTTGTTCAGACCCGAATCGGAGCTGATATGATGAGAACTCGGTTTTCGGAAAATCCTCATAAGGGATAGTACACCGGAAATGGGAGAAAATTGAGTCGGACTGTTTTCTTGATATTTTTTCATAATTTGTCTCTATGGGTTTGTATAATTTGACACGCTTTTATTTGGGGTTGTTCGGATCCGAATCGGAGCTGATGCGATGAGAACTCGGTTTTCAGAAAATTCTCATAGGGGTTAGTACACGGAAAATGGGAGAAAACCGAGTGGGACTTTTTTCTTAAATTTTCCATAATTTGTCTCTATGGGTTTATAAAATTTGACACGCTTTTATTTGGGGTTGTTCGGACCCGAATCGGAGCTGATACGATGAGAACTCGATTTTCGGAAAATTCTCATTGGGGCTAGTACACCGAAAATGGGAGAAAATTGAGTCGGGCCGTTTTCTTGATATTTCTTCATGATTTGTCCCTATGTGTTTATAAAATTTGACACGCTTTTATTTGGGGTTGTTCGGATTCGAATCGGAGCTGATGCGATGAGAACTCGATTTTCGTAAAATTCTCATAGTGGTTAGTACACGGAAAATGGGAGAAAATCGAGTGGACTTTTCTTCATTTTTCCACAATTTGTCCCTATGGGTTTATAAAATTTGACACGCTTTTATTTGGGGTTGTTCGGACCGAATCGGAGCCGATGCGATGAGAACTCGGTTTTCAGAAAATTCTCATAGTGGTTAGTACACGGAAAATGGGAGAAAATAGAGTCGGGCAAGTTTCTTCATTTACAACAATTTGTCCATATGTGTTTATAAAATTTGACACGCTTTTATTTGGGGTTGTTCGGACCCGAATCGGAGCTGATACGATGAGAACTCGATTTTCGGAAAATTCTCATAGGGACTAGTACACCGAAAATGGGAGAAAATTGAGTCGGGCCATTTTCTTGATATTTTTTCATAATTTGTCCCTATGGGTTTGTAAAATTTGACACGCTTTTATTTGGGGTTGTTCGGATCCGAATCGGAGCTGATGCGATGAGAACTCGGTTTTCAGAAAATTCTCATAGGGGTTAGTACACGGAAAATGGGAGAAAATCGAGTCGGACTGTTTTCTTCATTTTTCCATAATTTGTCTCTATGGGTTTATAAAATTTGACACGCTTTTATTTGGGGTTGTTCGGACCCGAATCGGAGCTGATACGATGAGAACTCGATTTTCGGAAAATTCTCATTGGGGCTAGTACACCGAAAATGGGAGAAAATTGAGTCGGGCCGTTTTCTTGATATTTTTTCATGATTTGTCCCTATGGGTTTATAAAATTTGACACGCTTTTATTTGGGGTTGTTCAGATTCGAATCGGAGCTGATGCGATGAGAACTCAGTTTTCAGAAAATTCTCATAGTGGTTAGTACACGGAAAATGGGAGAAAATCGAGTCGGACTATTTTCTTCATTTTCCACAATTTGTCCCTATGGGTTTATAAAATTTGACACGCTTTTATTTGGGGTTGTTCGGACCCGAATCGGAGCTGATGCGATGAAAACTTCGGTTTTAAAAATTCTCATAGTGGTTAGTACACGGTAAATGGGAGAAAATTGAGTCGGTCCAGTTTCTTCATTTTTCCACAATTTGTCCCTATGGGTTTATAAAATTTGACACGCTTTTATTTGGGGTTGTTGGGAGACGAGTCGGGGCTGATACGATGAGAACTCGATTTTCGGAAAATTCTCATAGGAGCTAGTACACCGAAAATGGGAGAAAATTGAGTCGGGCCGTTTTCTTGATATTTTTTCATGATTTGTCCCTATGTGTTTATAAAATTTGACACGCTTTTATTTGGGGTTGTTCGGATTCGAATCGGAGCTGATGCGATGAGAACTCGATTTTCAGAAAATTCTCATAGTGGTTAGTACACGGAAAATGGGAGAAAATCGAGTCGGACCGTTTTCTTCATTTTCCCACAATTTGTCCCTATGGGTTTATAAAATTTGACACGCTTTTATTTGGGGTTGTTCGGACCCGAATCGGATCTGATACGATGAGAACTCGATTTTCGGAAAATTCTCATAGGGGCTAGTACACCGAAAATGGGAGAAAATTGAGTCGGGCCGTTTTCTTGATATTTTTATGATTTGTCCCTATGTGTTTATAAAATTTGACAAGCTTTTATTTGGGGTTGTTCGGACCGAATCGAGGTGATATGATGAGAACTTCGGTTTCGGAAAATCCTCATAAGGGACTAAATGGGAGAAAATTGAGTCGATCGTTTTCTTGATATTTTTCATAATTTGTCTCTATGGGTTTGTATAATTTGACACGCTTTTATTTGGGGTTGTTCGGATCCGAATCGGAGCCGATGCGATGAGAACTTCGGTTTTGAAAATTCTCATAGGGGTTAGTACACGGAAAATGGGAGAAAATCGAGTGACTGCTTTTCTTCATTTTTCCATAATTTGTCTCTATGGGTTTATAAAATTTGACACGCTTTTATTTGGGGTTGTTCGGACCCGAATCGGGTAATACGATGAGAACTCGATTTTGGAAAATTCTCATTGGGGCTAGTACACCGAAAATGGGAGAAAATTGAGTCGGGCCGTTTTCTTGATATTTTTCATGATTTGTCCCTATGTGTTTATAAAATTTGACACGCTTTTATTTGGGGTTGTTCGGATTCGAATCGGAGGTGATGCGATGAGAACTCGATTTTCGAAAATTCTCATAGTGGTTAGTACACGGAAAATGGGAGAAAATCGAGTCGGACTATTTTCTTCATTTTTCCACAATTTGTCCCTATGGGTTTATAAAATTTGACACGCTTTTATTTGGGGTTGTTCGGACCCGAATCGGAGCTGATGCGATGAGAACTCGGTTTTCAGAAAATTCTCATAGTGGTTAGTACACGGAAAATGGGAGAAAATTGAGTCGGGCCAGTTTCTTCATTTTCCACAATTTGTCCATATGTGTTTATAAAATTTGACACGCTTTTATTTGGGGTTGTTCGGACCCGAATCGGAGCTGATACGATGAGAACTCGATTTTCGGAAAATTCTCATAGGGACTAGTACACCGAAAATGGGAGAAAATTGAGTCGGGCCATTTTCTTGATATTTTTTCATAATTTGTCCCTATGGGTTTGTAAAATTTGACACGCTTTTATTTGGGGTTGTTCGGATCCGAATCGGAGCTGATGCGATGAGAACTCGGTTTTCAGAAAATTCTCATAGGGGTTAGTACACGGAAAATGGGAGAAAATCGAGTGGCACTGTTTTATTAATTTTTCCATAATTTGTCTCTATGGGTTTATAAAATTTGACACGCTTTTATTTGGGGTTGTTCGGACCCGAATCGGAGCTGATACGATGAGAACTCGATTTTCGGAAAATTCTCATTGGGGCTAGTACACCGAAAATGGGAGAAAATTGAGTCGGGCCGTTTTCTTGATATTTTTTCATGATTTGTCCCTATGGGTTTATAAAATTTGACACGCTTTTATTTGGGGTTGTTCAGATTCGAATCGGAGCTGATGCGATGAGAACTCAGTTTTCAGAAAATTCTCATAGTGGTTAGTACACGGAAAATGGGAGAAAATCGAGTCGGACTATTTTCTTCATTTTCCACAATTTGTCCCTATGGGTTTATAAAATTTGACACGCTTTTATTTGGGGTTGTTCGGACCCGAATCGGAGCTGATGCGATGAAAACTCGGTTTTCAGAAAATTCTCATAGTGGTTAGTACACGGTAAATGGGAGAAAATTGAGTCGGTCCAGTTTCTTCATTTTTCCACAATTTGTCCCTATGGGTTTATAAAATTTGACACGCTTTTATTTGGGGTTGTTCGGACCCGAATCGGAGCTGATACGATGAGAACTCGATTTTCGGAAAATTCTCATAGGGGCTAGTACACCGAAAATGGGAGAAAATTGAGTCGGGCCGTTTTCTTGATATTTTTTCATGATTTGTCCCTATGTGTTTATAAAATTTGACACGCTTTTATTTGGGGTTGTTCGGATTCGAATCGGAGCTGATGCGATGAGAACTCGATTTTCAGAAAATTCTCATAGTGGTTAGTACACGGAAAATGGGAGAAAATCGAGTCGGACTGTTTTCTTCATTTTTCCACAATTTGTCCCTATGGGTTTATAAAATTTGACACGCTTTTATTTGGGGTTGTTCGGACCCGAATCGGATCTGATACGATGAGAACTCGATTTTCGGAAAATTCTCATAGGGGCTAGTACACCGAAAATGGGAGAAAATTGAGTCGGGCCGTTTTCTTGATATTTTTTCATGATTTGTCCCTATGTGTTTATAAAATTTGACAAGCTTTTATTTGGGGTTGTTCGGATTCGAATCGGAGCTGATGCGATGAGAACTTGATTTTCAGAAAATTCTCATAGTGGTTAGTACACGGAAAATGGGAGAAAATTGAGTCGGACTGTTTTCTTCATTTTTCCACAATTTGTCCCTATGGGTTTATAAAATTTGACACGCTTTTATTTGGGGTTGTTCGGACCCGAATCGGATCTGATACGATGAGAACTCGATTTTCGGAAAATTCTCATAGGGGCTAGTACACCAAAAATGGGAGAAAATTGAGTTGGGCCGTTTTCTTGATATTTTTTCATGATTTGTCCCTATGGGTTTATAAAATTTGACACGCTTTTATTTGGGGTTGTTCAGATTCGAATCGGAGCTGATGCGATGAGAACTCAATTTTCAGAAAATTCTCATAGTGGTTAGTACACGGAAAATGGGAGAAAATCGAGTCGGACTATTTTCTTCATTTTTCCACAATTTGTCCCTATGGGTTTATAAAATTTGACACGCTTTTATTTGGGGTTGTTCGGACCCGAATCGGAGCTGATGCGATGAGAACTCGGTTTTCAGAAAATTCTCATAGTGGTTAGTACACGGAAAATGGGAGAAAATTGAGTCGGTCCAGTTTCTTCATTTTTTCCACAATTTGTCCCTATGGGTTTATAAAATTTGACACGCTTTTATTTGGGGTTGTTCGGACCCGAATCGAAGCTGATACGATGAGAACTCGATTTTCGGAAAATTTTCATAGGGGTTAGCACACCGAAAATGGGAGAAAATTGAGTCGGGCCGTTTTCTTGATATTTTTTCATGATTTGTCCCTATGGGTTTATATAATTTGACACGCTTTTATTTTGGGTTGTTCAGATTCGAATCGGAGCTGATGCGATGAGAACTCGGTTTTCAGAAAATTCTTATAGTGGTTAGTACACGGAAAATGGGAGAAAATCGAGTCGGACTATTTTCTTCATTTTTCCACAATTTGTCCCTATGAGTTTATAAAATTTGACACGCTTTTATTTGGGGTTGTTCGGACCCGAATCGGAGCTGATGTGATGAGAACTCGGTTTTCAGAAAATTCTCATAGTGGTTAGTACACGGAAAATGGGAGAAAATTGAGCCGGTCCAGTTTTCTTGATATTTTTTCATGATTTGTCCCTATGGGTTTATAAAATTTGACACGCTTTTATTTGGGGTTGTTCGGACCCGAATCGGAGCTGATACGATGAGAACTCAATTTTCGGAAAATTCTCATAGGGGTTAGCACACCGAAAATGGGAGAAAATTGAGTTGGGCCGTTTTCTTGATATTTTTTCATGATTTGTCCCTATGGTTTTATAAAATTTGACACGCTTTTATTTTGGGTTGTTCAGATTCGAATCGGAGCTGATGCGATGAGAACTCGGTTTTCAGAAAATTCTTATAGTGGTTAGTACACGGAAAATGAGAGAAAATCGAGTCGGACTATTTTCTTCATTTTTCCACAATTTGTCCCTATGGGTTTATAAAATTTGACACGCTTTTATTTGGGGTTGTTCGGACCCGAATCGGAGCTGATGCGATGAGAACTCGGTTTTCAGAAAATTCTCATGGTGGTTAGTACACGGAAAATGGGAGAAAATTGAGTCGGTCCAGTTTCTTCATTTTCCACAATTTGTCCATATGGGTTTATAAAATTTGACACGCTTTTATTTGGGGTTGTTCGGACCCGAATCGGAGCTGATACGATGAGAACTCGATTTTCGGAAAATTCTCATAGGGACTAGTACACCGAAAATGGGAGAAAATTGAGTCGGGCCATTTTCTTGATATTTTTTCATAATTTGTCCCTATGGGTTTGTAAAATTTGACACGCTTTTATTTGGGGTTGTTCGGATCCGAATCGGAGCTGATGCGATGAGAACTCGGTTTTCAGAAAATTCTCATAGGGGTTAGTACACGGAAAATGGGAGAAAATCGAGTCGGACTGTTTTCTTCATTTTTCCATAATTTGTCTCTATGGGTTTATAAAATTTGACACGCTTTTATTTGGGGTTGTTCGGACCCGAATCGGAGCTGATACGATGAGAACTCGATTTTCGGAAAATTCTCATTGGGGCTAGTACACCGAAAATGGGAGAAAATTGAGTCGGGCCGTTTTCTTGATATTTTTTCATGATTTGTCCCTATGGGTTTGTAAAGTTTGACACGCTTTTATTTGGGGTTGTTCGGACCCGAATCGGAGCTGATGCGATGAGAACTCGGTTTTCAGAAAATTCTCATGGTGGTTAGTACACGGAAAATGGGAGAAAATTGAGTCGGTCCAGTTTCTTCATTTTCCACAATTTGTCCATATGGGTTTATAAAATTTGACACGCTTTTATTTGGGGTTGTTCGGACCCGAATCGGAGCTGATACGATGAGAACTCGATTTTCGGAAAATTCTCATAGGGACTAGTACACCGAAAATGAGAGAAAATTGAGTCGGGCCATTTTCTTGATATTTTTTCATAATTTGTCCCTATGGGTTTGTAAAATTTGACACGCTTTTATTTGGGGTTGTTCGGATCCGAATCGGAGCTGATGCGATGAGAACTCAATTTTCGGAAAATTCTCATAGGGGCTAGTACACCGAAAATGGGAGAAAATTGAGTCGGGCCGTTTTCTTGATATTTTTTCATGATTTGTCCCTATGTGTTTATAAAATTTGACACGCTTTTATTTGGGGTTGTTCGGATTCGAATCGGAGCTGATGCGATGAGAACTCGATTTTCAGAAAATTCTCATAGTGGTTAGTACACGGAAAATGGGAGAAAATCGAGTCGGACTGTTTTCTTCATTTTTCCACAATTTGTCCCTATGGGTTTATAAAATTTGACACGCTTTTATTTGGGGTTGTTCGGACCCGAATCGGATCTGATACGATGAGAACTCGATTTTCGGAAAATTCTCATAGGGGCTAGTACACCGAAAATGGGAGAAAATTGAGTCGGGCCGTTTTCTTGATATTTTTTCATGATTTGTCCCTATGTGTTTATAAAATTTGACAAGCTTTTATTTGGGGTTGTTCAGACCCGAATCGGAGCTGATATGATGAGAACTCGGTTTTCGGAAAATCCTCATAAGGGATAGTACACCGGAAATGGGAGAAAATTGAGTCGGACTGTTTTCTTGATATTTTTTCATAATTTGTCCCTATGGGTTTGTAAAGTTTGACACGCTTTTATTTGGGGTTGTTCGGATCCGAATCGGAGCTGATGCGATGAGAACTCGGTTTTCAAAAAATTATCATAGGGGTTAGTACACGGTGTAATATCCGCGTTTTCTATTTTCGGTAATTTCTATTTTTGATGTATGTTCGTTTCGGACAACTCGCTTAGCACTGTTTTGGAATTCTGAATCTATTCTGTTCTTGGAGTTTTTCCGTTTGGTCGAGTTTCGAGGATGCTTTCGCATAATTTCATTTTGAATTATATCATGCCGCATGTGCATTCGATTCTCGTAAAACTTGTTCGTTTTCGTTGTTTCTCGATTCATATAAGTTGGTATGGTTGAGTTGGTCGTGTTGGAACTTTCGGTTTGCTAATCCGACGTTGTATTGCGATTTTTCGGGCACTTGGGCCGTTTTTGTAATTTTCATAAGTTTGGGGAATTTCGCTTCGTTTGCTTCATTTGAGACTCTCTAGTGATCGGGATTATATTTTCTTTCAAAACTCAGCTTCGTTGTTTTGGATACCCCATGTTTATACTTTTGATTCTATCCTTGTGTTACGTTTCGTCGTTGTATCGATCGTGGCCGAGCTAAGTGATTAGCAAGGTTTAATCGCTTTGCATGCATAACGACGTTATGCATGCTCTTTTACGACGTTATATAGGTATCATAACGACGTTATACCCCATTGGTAACGTGACGTTATGGTTTCGCAGAAAGTGTCCGTTGTTCGTTACGACGTTAACTCCGAGAGGGGTTACGACGTAACCTTCATAACGCACGTTAACAATAGGCGTTAACGCACGTAACTCGCCGTCAGTCTTTTAATTCGACTTATTTTCTACGACTTATTTCACTCCTTTTCTTTCTTTCTCGCGACGTGAGCTTCCTTTGGCGATTTCAAGCGATTCATCCGTGCAATCCGTAGGAACCTTCTAAAGATCGATTTTGCGTCCCAAGCAAGGTTTATCATCATCATAATCATCCTCCATCCGTCCGAATCGAGGTATACATCGATGAACCCTAGTTTTTTGGGGATTTCGGGATTTTTGGCATAATTCTTCCTTTTAATCCGTTTTGGCTTCGACGACTTGTTAGATTACGATTGTGTAGTCGTAAATCCCTTGTTTCCAGTATATTTTAACGGATTTAACCTAGTAATTTCTTCATGGTTAGATTATAGCCATCGTGGACCTCGTATTTTCCGACAAATCGTTCCAAGGGGTAGAATTAGGATTAATTCGTACCTTTCCGCATTATTGAGACTTGTGTATACTGTTATTGTGTTAGGAACGGATTTGGGAAGATTGTTCGGACCGAAACCTATTCCTTCATCGTTTCCTTCGTTTCGTTTCATTCAAGGCAAGTACATGTATTACATTCCGTTATGTGCATATGATTTTGATGCGAATGATGTATATGGTGTTATTGAACGGATGTTGTTTCTCTTCCACCTGGGGATGGCGTGTGGCCTCTGGGGGCCGATACTAATGGGTACGGCCATGGAAGTGGAATTGAGTGCGTGTGTTGATGTTCTTCCACCTGGGGACGGTTCGACGGGACCTCTGGGGGCCGATACTAATGGGAAAGGCAGCGGAATAGGATTCTCACCTGGGGACGGTCCGACGGGACCTCTGGGGACCGATACTAATGGGTACGGTCGCGAGTTACCAAGCGTGGATAATTGTGATGTGGGAAACTTGTTGATATACTGTTTTGGTGT
Source organism: Orobanche coerulescens (assembly GCA_033398695.1). Lineage (NCBI taxonomy): Eukaryota > Viridiplantae > Streptophyta > Magnoliopsida > Lamiales > Orobanchaceae > Orobanche > Orobanche coerulescens. The sequence continues at coordinate 15,398 of JAWKAU010000232.1, forward strand.
TAGTGTGATATTCCGGAATATTGACTTTCAAAATAATTTTCCTAATGATTTATTTGCGTTGAATTGTGTATGTATATAATGTTGTGTAATTATGTACTTGCACTAGCTATTCGAATGCTAACCCCTTAAATGGGGGAAATGCGTCTTATGCATTTCAGGTACTGGTCGAGCTGAGGAGCTGGCACGGGATGCGCATGCAAAGGATGGGTTGGCATGATGATGATGTGGCTCGAGTCTGCATTTTTCTGTTTGTCATTGCATCTGTTGAGTATTGGAGATATTTGGTTTATTTTTGAACATGGTTTAAGTCCCCTGCGTGGGCAACATTTTGGTATTTAACTTATGTCTCATGTACTCAGTTAAAATGTTTTGGCCGAGGCCACGGCCTTATTTACTCTTTGGGTACATCTTTCATGTTATCTTTGTGGTTCATGTGTCACGAGTTAGCACAGTAGACCTCACGGGGTTCTACGGCGTGTAATGTCCCATTTGTGAATTGGGATGTTACAATTATGGTATCGAGCTTAGGTTTTGAATACCTAGCCGTCGGTGAAATTTGGGTCTGTCGGTTGCATCATTAGAGTCACTCGTTGAGCCTAATATCATCATGCTACCGTCTTTTCGTGCGACCCGTGGCTGTAAGTCTCCTCGAACTCTTATATTTCTGTAATTCGTTTTCCTGCATTGTTCAGAATCGTGACTTGTGTTACCAACTTTGTGAATTGCGAATCTTTCTGATCTTGTTCTTTTCTTATTCTTCTTCGTATGTTGAGAGGTCGTGGTAGACCGGCTAGGGACGCGGCCGAGGCCGTGGTCGTGGTGCCGATAATGAGGAGGGCTCACTTTCCCAGCTCTGCGGACTCACCTCTCACTCGGTGTCGTCGGGTAATAATGCCGACGCTGGCTACCGTCAGATTTGCCAGCTTGGTAGCCCAACTTACTCGATAGCTCAGTGGTGGACGTCGAATCCGCCCCGACACCTAAGAGGAGGCTAGTAAGTGGCTTCAGACGGTAACTAAGATGCACCCTCCTCGTTTCTCCGGATCTTCCGACTCCCCGGATGGGAGAATGGATCTTCATTGTCCGTAACCTTCGATGCCGTAGCTTGTCCCGAGGACAGAGGGTACACATTGCCCAAGACTCCCGGATAAGGAAGGCTCAGGAATGGTGGGAGGCCGTTGCGCCCGCAGATCGTCGGGCCACTTGGGATGAGTTCGTGGCTGCTATGGAAGCGTAATATTGTCCGCCGCTACCAAGGAGCGCAGATTGTAGAGTTCTTCACCGCTACACCTCGGGATGTGCCTATTTCTCGTGCCATCATTTCTTACAATCGCGATTGGGCTTCGTGAGGGATCAAGTGAGAACGGAGGCCGATAAAATCCGATACTTCAATATGCGCATGAAGCCGCATATTAGGCGTAGTATGGGGCCGCTCATGTGTGCCACCTTGAAGGAATACTGTGATCGCGCCCGCGATCGAGATGGATGTCCCTAATCGAGTCGGTTTCGGAAGCTAAGAAGCGTAAGACTACCGTGGGTTCTCGCCGGAAAAGGTGGTCGGGCCGAGGTCTCGTTCGCTCCTACACTGGGAAGAGGCCGTTTCATCAGCCGGTGGATCTCGTGGTAACTGCTCGCCTAACACAGACCAAGTGAGAGTTTGTTTTAATTGCGATGCCCGAGCACGTTGTGAAGGATTGCCCACTTCCGTTAGTTACTTGCTTTACTTGCGATGACTGCATCGAGCGGCTCATTGTGAGAGGGCCACAGTGGCCGCTAGATTTACGACTACCACCGCCGATCGAGGGATCTCGGTTCACCGCCTACTCATGTTCCGCAGGTTCGAGTCGTGGTAGGGGTCGAGTCACCAATCGCCGCCAGCGGCCGAGTTCGGCTCATCCATCCCCGATTATATCGATGAGGCGCACGGAGGAGGCAGACATTCCGTGGCGTCAGTACCACTCGATCCTTTCTCATCCAGCCAAGATTTTTGATTCGGTGCGACCCATTCCTTTATAGCTTCGGATTGTGTGAGTCGTATTGGTTTTGACTGCTTGTTTGAGTGTGAGCCGTTCAGTGGGTACGCCACGGGATCGTATGGTTGGGGACCGGGAAGTTAGGGATTGCCCAGTGAGGATCGGGAGCCGGATCGCCTCGAATCTCATTGTTATAGACCTTAAGGGTGAGGATTTGATCCTCGGGGACGATTGGTTGGATCGTCATGGTGCTATCATGAACTATCGGACTCGTACCATCACGATAGTTGGCGAGGATGGCACCGAGCATACTCTCGTCGGCTGTAAGCCGGGTAGATCGGGGTGTGTGATTAGCGCCTTGAAGGCGATGAAACTTTTGAACCAAGGTTGTGTCGGCTACTGGTGTTTCGCTCTGCAGGCGGAAGATGGTGGGGTTGACATATCGTCGATTCCAGTTGTTAGCGAGTACCCCGATGTATTTCCGGATGACTTGCCGGGATTACCACCACATCGAGAGGTGGAGTTTCCTATTGACCTTGAGCCGAATGCGGCCCCTATTTCTCGAGCACCGTACCGTATGGCACCGTCAGAGATGCTAGAGTTGAAGAATCAGTTGGGAGAGTTGTTAGATAAAGGGTATATTCGACCGAGCGCATCGCCTTGGGGTGCGCCTGTACTTTTGTTAAGAAGAAGGATGGATCGCTTCGTTTATGCATCGACTATCGAGAATTAAACAAGCTAACCATCAAAAATAAATACCCTTTGCCCGGGATTGACGATTTGTTTGATCGGCTTCAGGGGCGGCATCTTTTCAAGATTGATTTGCGATCGGGCTACTACCGATTGAGGATTCGGACGTCGATATTCCGAAAGTCGCCTTTCGGACGAGATATGGCCATTACGAGTTTGTGGTTATGCCTTTCGGGCTAACTAATGCCCAGCAGTTGTTCATGCGGTTGATGAACAAAGTTTTTATTGAGTATCTGGACAAATTCGTAGTCGCTTTTATTGACGATATTCTTATCTATTCACGGAGTCGAGAGGAGCACGCCTTACATCTTCGGATTGTATTAGACACTTTGAGGGCTGAGCGGTTGTACGCGAAGTTCTCTAAGTGTGAGTTTTGGCTCGAGGAAGTGACGTTCCTTGGGCATGTGATTTCAAAGAGGGAGTTCGGGTAGATCCGCAAAATAGAGGCGTGATGGCTTGGGAGCCGCCTAAGAATGTGAAGGAGGTGAGGAGTTTTCTGGTCTTGCCGGCTATTACCGTAGATTCGTTGAGGATTTTCTAGGATCGCTAGACCACTCACTCGCTTGCTCCAAAACTCGAAGTTCGAGTGGACTACGGATAGGCGGGACAGTTTTGACTAGTTAATGAGACGTTTGACTACCGCGCCCGTGTTAGCATTGCCTCAGGGGATCGAGGTTTTCGTAGTGTACTGTGATGCTTCGGGCCTTGGTCTAGGATGTGTTTTGATGCAGAGAGACAGAGTGATTGCATATGCGTCCCGCCAGTTGAAACCTTATGAGGTGAATTACCCCACGCACGATTTGGAGTTAGCTGCGGTCGTTTTCGCCTTAAAGAAATGGAGGCATTACCTCTATTGGTCGTCGTGTAAGATTTTTAACGACCACAAGAGTTTGAAGTATATCTTGATCGAAGGAGTTAAATATGAGGCAGCGTAGGTGGTTAGAGCTAATTAAAGATTACGACCTCGAGATACTTTACCATCCGGTAAGGCTAACGTGGTGGCGGATGCGTTGAGCCGTAAGCCGATGGCGTTGCGGATGTTAGAAGTACTTACACCGCAGAGTAGGATCCAATGAGATCTTATTTGTCGAATATTGAGGTTTGGGTTCGAGAGTTCAGGCCGCTTATGTGCATTAGAGATCACTTCGTCCTTGATCGATGATATCAAGGCGAAACAAGATGATGATCCGTGTTTAGTCCATTAAGGGAGGATGTGAGGCGGGAAAGCCCCTGGATTTGTGGTTCAGATGATGGCGTTACGAGATTTCGCGGCAGACTATGTGTACCGAATGATATTGAGATGAGACAGAAGATCTTGAGTTAAGATAATACAAAGCCTTACTCCATCCATCCTGTTACGAATAAATTGTACAAGGATGTGAGGAGCATCTTCTGGTGGAGTAATTTGAAGAAAGACGTTAGCGAGTTTGTGTCGAGGTGTTTGTCCTGTCAGCAGGTTAAGATCGAGCATCAGCGACCCGCGGGGTTTTTGCGACCACTTCTATCCCGGAGTGGAAATGGGAGGATATTTCTATTGATTTCATTACTATTATGACTAGGACTCCGAATGGAATTAAAATTATTTTGGTTATTTTCGATCGACTGACAAAATCAGCTCATTTCCTGGGTATTAAGTACACTTGGGGCCCTTAGAGACTATCACGAGTATTTATTGCGAGGTCGTGAGATTGCATGGGACTCCTAAGAGTATTGTTTCGGATCGTGATGGCCGGTTCGTGTCACATTTCTCGGCAGCCGTTCATCGAGCTTTGGGATCGAGTTGAGACTCAAGACATCTTATCACCCTCGATCGACGGACAATGAGCGGACGATCCAGACGTTAGAGGTTATGTTGAGAGCCAGTGCCCTAGAATGGAAGGATGATTGTGAGTCGCTCTTGCCGTTGATTGAGTTATCGTACAACAATAGTTGGCACGCCTCGATGTAAATGGCGACATTTGAGTCGTTGTATGGGAGGAGGTGTAGATCGCCGTTGTGTTGGGACGATGCGTCCGAGCTGATTGTACTGAGCCCGATATGGTAGTTGAGACGAGAGAGAAGATTACTCGATTCGGGATAGATTGTTAACGGCCCGAGTCGGCGAAGTCTTATGCCGACACGCGTCGCCGTCCGTTGGAGTTTGAGGTGGGAGATCATGTTTTGCTTAAGGTGTCGCCGACACGGGAGTTTACCGCCTTAGGAAGGGTAAACTTAGTCCGAGGTTTATTGGGCCGTTTGAGATTTTAGAGAGAGTGGGAGAGCTTGCCTATCGGCTAGGCTTACCGCCGTCCCTGAGCCACGTTCATAACGTATTTCATGTTTCCCACTTAGGAGGTACATATCGGACCCTAGCCATATTATCGATTTTGGAGAGATCGACCGCGACCCGACCTTACCATCGAGGAGAGGCCGATTCAGATTTTAGAGCGTCGGGTGAAGCAACTTCGTCATAAAACCATCCTCCGGTTAAAGTTCAATGGTCGAGACATGGGTCCGAAGAAGCCACATGGGAGACGGAGGAGAGTATGCAAATGAGATACCCCGAGTTGTTCGCATTGTAAGTTTCGGGACGAAACTTATTTTTAGGGAGATAATGTAATATCCGCTTTTCTATTTTCGGTAATTTCTATTTTTGATGTATGTTCGTTTCGACAACTCGCTTAGCACTCGCTTTGGAATTCGAATCTATTCTTCTTGGAGTTTTTCCGTTTGGTCGAGTTTCGAGGATGCTTTCGCATAATTTCATTTTGAATTATATCATGCCGCATGTGCTCGATTCTCGTAAAACTTGTTCGTTTTCGTTGTTTCTCGATTCATATAAGTTGGTATGGTTGAGTTGGTCGTGTTGGAACTTTCGGTTTGCTAATCCGACGTTGTATTGCGATTTTCTGGTCACTTGGGCCGTTTTGTAATTTTCATAAGTTTGGGGAATTTCGCCGTTTGCTTCATTTGAGACTCTCTAGTGATCGGGATTATATTTTCTTTCAAAACTCAGCTTCGTTTTGGATACCCCATGTTTATACTTTTGATTCTATCCTTGTGTTACGTTTCGTCGTTGTATCGATCGTGGCCGAGCTAAGTGATTAGCGGTTGAATCTTTGCATGCATAACGACGTTATGCATGCTCTTTACGACGTTATATAGGTATCATAACGCACGTTATACCCCATTGGTAACGACGTTATGGTTTCGCAGAAAGTGTCCAGATTGTTCGTTACGTGCGTTAACCTGAGAGGGGTTACGACGTAACCTTCATAACGTCGTTAACAATAGGCGTTAACGTACGTAACTCGCCGTCAGGTCTTTTAATTCCTGACTTATTTTCGGTCGACTTATTTCACTCCTTTTCTTTCTTTCTCGCGACATGAGCTTCCTTTGGGCGATTTCAAGCGATTCATCCGGTGCAATCCGTAGGAACCTTCTAAAGATCGATTTTTGCGTCCCAAGCAAGGTTTATCATCATCATAATCATCCTCCATCCGTCCAATCGAGGTATACATCGATGAACCCTAGTTTTTTTGGGATTTCGGATTTTTGGCATAATTCTTCCTTTTAATCCGCTTTGGCTTGACGACTTGTTAGATTACGATTGTGTAGTCGTAAATCCCTTGTTTCAGATAGTTTAACGGATTTAACCTAGTAATTTCTTCATGGTTAGATTATAGCCATCGTGGACCTCGTATTTTCCGACAAATCGTTCCAAGAGGTACAATTAGGATCAATACGTAACTTACTGCATTATTGAGACTTGTTTATACGTTATTGTGTTAGGAACGGATTTGGGAAGATTGTTCGACCAAACCTATTCCTTCATCGTTTCCTTCGTTTCGTTTCATTCAAGGCAAGTACATGTATTACATTCCGTTATGTGCATATGATTTTGATGCGAATGATGTATATGGTGTTATTGAACGGATGTGATTGTTTCTCTTCCACCTGGGGATGGCGTGTGGCCTCTGGGGGCCGATACTAATGGGTACGGCCATGGAAGTGGAATTGAGTGCGTGTGTTGATGTTCTTCCACCTGGGGACGGTTCGACGGGACCTCTGGGGGCCGATACTAATGGGTACGGCCGCGGAAGTGGTTTCTCACCTGGGGACGGTCCGACGGGACCTCTGGGGACCGATACTAATGGGTACGGTCGCGAGTTACCAAGCGTGGATAATTGTGATGTGGGAAACTTGTTGATATACTGTTTTGGTGTTAGTGTGATATTCCAGAATATTGACTTTCAAAATAATTTTCCTAATGATTTATTTGCGTTGAATTGTGTATGTATATAATGTTGTGTAATTATGTACTTGCACTAGCTATTCGAATGCTAACCCCTTAAATGGGGGAAATGCGTCTTATGCATTTCAGGTACTGGTCGAGCTGAGGAGCTGGCACGGGATGCGCATGCAAAGGATGGGTTGGCATGATGATGATGTGGCTCGAGTCTGCATTTTTCTGTTTGTCATTGCATCTGTTGAGTACTGGAGATAGTTGGTTTATTTTTGAACATGGTTTAAGTCCCCTGCGTGGGCAACATTTTGGTATTTAACTTATGTCTCATGTACTCCGTTAAAATGTTTTGGCCGAGGCCACGGCCTTATTTACTCTTTGGGTACATCTTTCATGTTATCATTGTGGTTCATGTGTCACGAGTTAGCCTGGTAGACCTCACGGGGGTTCTACGGCGTGTAATGTCCCATTTGTGAATTGGGATGTTACACACGGAAAATGGGAGAAAATCGAGTCGGACTGTTTTCTTCATTTTTCCATAATTTGTCTCTATGGGTTTATAAAATTTGTCACGCTTTTATTTGGGGTTGTTCGGACCCGAATCGGAGCTGATGCGATGAGAACTCGGTTTTCAGAAAATTCTCATAGTGGTTAGTACACGGAAAATGGGAGAAAATTGAGTCGGGCCAGTTTCTTCATTTTCCACAATTTGTCCATATGTGTTTATAAAATTTGACACGCTTTTATTTGGGGTTGTTCGGACCCGAATCGGAGCTGATACGATGAGAACTCGATTTTCGGAAAATTCTCATAGGGACTAGTACACCGAAAATGGGAGAAAATTGAGTCGGGCCATTTTCTTGATATTTTTTCATAATTTGTCCCTATGGGTTTGTAAAATTTTACACGCTTTTATTTGGGGTTGTTCGGATCCGAATCGGAGCTGATGCGATGAGAACTCGGTTTTTAGAAAATTCTCATAGGGGTTAGTACACGGAAAATGGGAGAAAATCGAGTTGGACTGTTTTCTTCATTTTTCCATAATTTGTCTCTATGGGTTTATAAAATTTGACACGCTTTTATTTGGGGTTGTTCGGACCCGAATCGGAGCTGATACGATGACAACTCGATTTTCGGAAAATTCTCATAGGGGCTAGTACACCGAAAATGGGAGAAAATTGAGTCGGGCCGTTTTCTTGATATTTTTTCATGATTTGTCCCTATGGGTTTATAAAATTTGACACGCTTTTATTTGGGGTTGTTCAGATTCGAATCGGAGCTGATGCGATGAGAACTCAGTTTTCAGAAAATTCTCATAGTGGTTCATTTTTCCACAATTTGTCCCTATGGGTTTATAAAATTTGACACGCTTTTATTTGGGGTTGTTCGGACCCGAATCGGAGCTGATGCGATGAGAACTCGGTTTTCAGAAAATTCTCATAGTGGTTAGTACACGGAAAATGGGAGAAAATTGAGTCGGTCCAGTTTCTTCATTTTTCCACAATTTGTCCCTATGGGTTTATAAAATTTGACACGCTTTTATTTGGGGTTGTTCGGACCCGAATCGGAGCTGATACGATGAGAACTCGATTTTCGGAAAATTCTCATAGGGGCTAGTACACCGAAAATGGGAGAAAATTGAGTCGGGCCGTTTTCTTGATATTTTTTCATGATTTGTCCCTATGTGTTTATAAAATTTGACACGCTTTTATTTGGGGTTGTTCGGATTCGAATCGGAGCTGATGCGATGAGAACTCGATTTTCAGAAAATTCTCATAGTGGTTAGTACACAGAAAATGGGAGAAAATCGAGTCGGACTATTTTCTTCATTTTTCCACAATTTGTCCCTATGGGTTTATAAAATTTGACACGCTTTTATTTGGGGTTGTTCGGACCCGAATCGGATCTGATACGATGAGAACTCGATTTTCGGAAAATTCTCATAGGGGCTAGTACACCGAAAATGGGAGAAAATTGAGTCGGGCCGTTTTCTTGATATTTTTTCATGATTTGTCCCTATGTGTTTATAAAATTTGACAAGCTTTTATTTGGGGTTGTTCAGACCCGAATCGGAGCTGATATGATGAGAACTCGGTTTTCGGAAAATCCTCATAAGGGATAGTACCGACTTACAGGCCGAGCGATCGACATCAAGACGATCGCCTCTTAACACCTTCCGACCGGCGATCGCCTCCGAGGCCGAGCGACCGACTTACAGGCCGAGCGACCGAGTCACTGCCGAGCGACCAAGGCAAGCCTGCCGATCGGCGACCAGGCGACCGAGCCTTAGCCCAGTGGACATGCTAGACTGGCCAACCGAAGGGCCCAGGGCGAATCCCGGTGCCGAGCGATCGACATCAAGACGATCGCCTCTCAGTACTCGGCGACCGACCCTTGGCGATCGACCGTCTCTCGGCACCTGGCGACCTACCCTTGGCGACCGACCCTTGGCGACCTCCATCCACTGGCCGATGTCGACCTCCGAAGACCATCCAGGGACGACCGCCTCATGTCGATCACCACCGATGGCCATCCAAGTCGGCAAAGGCCGAGCCTCAAGACTGGCACCATGTGCAAAGGCCGGGACAAGATCCGCGAATCCCGGGCCATTGACCAAAGCCTGACAGATTCCCTCCACCGGTAGACAAAGCCGAAAGCTTGTCGGTAGGGCCACATGTTGATCGACTCTGACACGTGATGGCCCCTTATTGACCGCCAGTGGCGCCACCACGCATTGACTTTATTCGACGGCCAAGATCTTCCTGGACTTTAGCCTGACACCGTGAGATCGCCCCATTAAAGTATTGGCCGGCAGCGATCGCGTAATATTAAAATGGCCGCAGCGATCGGCATCTAAAGGACAGGACCCGCCGTCCCTATATAAGCATGGCTCCCAGACTTGTAAAAAGGATCGAACCTTTACCACAAAAAGGCTTGACTTCCTTCGCATTTCACACCATACGAAGCAAATATACAAAGATTGGCTAACATCCAACTCTTGGCAATGACTTTCTTTTCGGTCTTACTTCTCCCGGCCTTTTCTCCTCGAGCAGATTACGCGGACGAAGAACACCGAGCTTCGCTCAAGAGCCGGATCAACAGAGTCTTCTTACACTCATTGTATTTAGATTTCTCTCATTAATACTTGTATCCACGAATATTTGTATTAATAACATCTCGCGAGAGCATTCAAGCCCGGGCCTAACAAACCCGGCAAATCTTGTATTATTTACCATCTCTCGGAAGTGCTCCCGCATTTGTTTGTTGTCCGTCTTCCAGCAGTATTAATCTTCGGATAAATATTTTGGGCAACAACAATTGGCGCTAGAGGAAGGGGATCCAACCCTCGATTTTTTACACCTACCGTCCCGAAGAACACCGATCGTTCTGGGCGGATATTTGAAGTGACACTCACCGCACTTCAAAAGAAATCCTTCAGAAAACATGTCTTCCGCCTCCGCGTCGAAGAAAGCCGCGACCGGCCGGCCGGACCCCTCTTCCGTCCCGATCGAGCCGCACCGATGGTGGAAGGCGCCGCCGCGATCGAGACGCTCGATCCCGTCCCGGGACGGCGGCCCGAGCCTCTCGCTCGATCGATTCCGAACCAATGAACAGATCGAAGAGGCCATAGCCGCCCTTCAGAACGACGGAGTGCTCTCGACGCGCCTCTGCCGCGCCCGGTCTCTCGCCGAAGATCAATCGGAAGCTTAAGGCACTACCGCCGAGCAAGCGCCAGAGGCTCTCGCCCGCAAGAAGAGGCGCTCGGCAATGGGCACGTCGTCTCGATCGCCCGGGCCGACTCCGACAGCGGCCGGGCATCCGGCCCGGCCTACGAGACGACGGAGTTGGTGTCCGTCACCGGGAGCTCGGCCTACCCGGCTCCCACAAGACGATCCACCGCTGGCTCCCGCCGCCAAATTCCCGAGGTCGGCGGCACGGGTCCGAGATCGGTACACGATCGCCTCGGCCCCGCTCCCAAAGCCGATCCGCAAGGCCGAGCGCGGCGATCGCCGCAATGCAACGTCGATCGACGACATGAAGGCGCTCCGCAATCCGGCGAGCACCGTGAGGACGATCGCCCCGCCAAGCGAGCCGCTCGCGATCGACATCGAGCTCGCCCCGGTGCAGCACACGATCGCCCCTCCTAAGACACCCGTGTACCAAGGGCGATCGGACCCCCAAGCACACCTGCACAAGTTCAACATCTACATGACCGGGTGTGGGGCATCAGACGCGACCAGGTGCCGAATGTTCCCTCTGACACTGGACGACCTCGCCCACCGGTGGTACACTTCATTGCCACCTCGGTCCATTGGCTCCTTTAACGAGCTGGCGCACGTCTTCACGGAACACTTCGCCACCAGGGTCGCCCGGCCAGAAGGTCGCCATCGCATGATGCAAATCAGACAAGGAGAGCAGGAGTCCGACTCGGACTACATCGACCGGGTTGACATGATCATCCTCAACGGCGAGCCCGTAAGCGATGAGACCGCCCTCTACGCTGTCCTAGGAGGTTTTCAGGGTTTTTCGCCTATGTTCAGGCATCTTACAAAGACCCAACCTACGACCTACGCAGCCTTCCGGGCTAGAGCCGCAGATTTCCTGTCCAGGCAAAGGCTTCTTCTCAGCCTAGGAGTAGATCGATCGGCGCCCGTACGACGACCTCCAGTCTACCAGCCCGATCACTACTATCCAGAAGAGCCGGAGGACTCGCTCACCGCCTACAGTCCAACATTCTAGATAAGGGACTGATTCCCGCCGATCGCCGATAGCCGACCTACGAATAAAGCGATCGGCTGCCGAGCGGCGATCGCCAGTCATCCGGCCAGATCGCAACATCATCAGCAACCCGGTGGACACGATCGCCATCTACAGTCCAGCATATAACATGACGGACTAAGGCATAGGATCGCCTCCACCGCGCATCATAAAGCCATGGCCCTGGCAGTCGATGGAACCGGCTGCTTCGGTCATGCAAGGTCCCTTTCGGCCGAGATCGCCCGCCTTCGTTTAAATACGAGGCCGGCGTAGTCGGAGGGCCCTCCAACATTAATCAGTGGACTCATTCCACAACCCCGTCTCAACGTACACCGTCGAGGTCGGCCATCTCCATGGCCGCCGAGGTGGAAGCAGAGCTAACAAGCCGCGGGCGTGGAGTTGATTCATCCGACGCCGCTCGCGCAAGGACTCCTCTAGACCGAGACCGCACGCCTTTCGTTTAAAAACAAGGCGAGGCGCAGCCTAATAGAGGACCCTCATAATAAAGTGAGTCACGAGGCACTCATTGTCTTTGTGCACCAAGACACGGTCATGGGCTCGGTCCATCGATCTCCGCGACTGTGCACGATTCCTCAAGCAAGCGAAACCACCAAGTTTCCATGGGGGATCGGCCAATGTTGTTTTTTGCAGGTACAAGACCGAAAGATAGCTAAGCCAATCGACTATGTTGGCCCAAGTCCGAGTCCTAAGTCAGCTCAGATCGCCCGTCCTCATCCATACACGATCACCAGCAAGAACCACCTCGCCCCATGTCTTCAACATAGGAGCAAGCTGGGGGGCAATTGTTGTGTCAAGATTTAACACCTTCCGACCGGCGATCGCCTCCGAGGCCGAGCGACCGACTTACAGGCCGAGCGACCGAGTCACTGCCGAGCGACCAAGGCAAGCCTGCCGATCGGCGACTGTGCGACTGAGCCTTAGCCCAGTGGACATGCTAGATCAAGCAACAAGGGCCTGTGGCGAATCCTTGCCGAGCGATCGACATCAAGACGATCGCCTCTCAGTACTCGGCGACCGACCCTTGGCGATCGACCGTCTCTCGGCTCCTGGCGACCTACCCTTGGCGACCGACCCTTGGCGACCTCCATCCACTGGCCGATGTCGACCTCCGAAGACCATCCAGGGACGACCGCCTCATGTCGATCACCACCGATGGCCATCCAAGTCGGCAAAGGCCGAGCCTCAAGATCGGCACCATGTGCAAAGGCCGACAAGATCCGCGAATCCGGGCCATTGACCAAAGCCTCGACAGATTCCTCCACCACCCGACAAAGCCGCCGAAAGCTTATCGGTAGGGCCACATGTTGATCGACTCGACACGTGATGGCTCCTTATTGGACCGCCACCGGGCGCCACCACGCATTGACTTTATTCGGACGGCCAAGATCTTCCTTGGACTTTAGCCTGATGCCCGTGAGATCGCCCCATTAAAGTATTGGCCGTGAGCGATCGCGTAATATTAAAATGGCCCGCAGCGATCGGCGGCTAAAGGACAGGACCCGGCCGTCCCTATATAAGCATGGCTCCCAAGACTTGTAAAAAGGATCGAACCTTTACCACAAAAAGGCTTCAGACTTCCTTCGCATTTCACACCATACGAAGCAAATATACAAAGACTTGGCTAACATCCAACTCTTGGCAACAGCTTTCTTTCGGTCTTACTTCTCCCGCCTTTTCTCCTCGAGCAGACACGCGGACGAAGAACACCGAGCTTCGCTCAAGAGCCGGATCAACAGAGTCTTCTTACACTCATTGTATTTAGATTTCTCTCATTAATACTTGTATCCACGAATATTTGTATTAATAACATCTCGCGAGAGCATTCAAGCCCGGGCCTAACAAACCCGGCAAATCTTGTATTATTTACCATCTCTCGGAAGTGCTCCCGCATTTGTTTGTTGTCCGTCTTCCAGCAGTATTAATCTTCGGATAAATATTTTGGGCAACAACAATAACATCAATTGATCATCACGTATCATCCTTCAATCCAGCGAATCAAGGCAAGTTTTCTTAAAATCTAGTTTTGGGGATTTTGTTCGATTTGTCCGTTTAATCCGTTTTAACTCAGAATAGTGATGTATTTATGATTGTTAAACATTATTATGTCGAATTCCTTGCTGTTCCTCGGTTGAATCGCCGAGGATTTGTCGTTTTATTGAGTTTCTTATTGACGCCTTGAAGGTGTCCGATAAAATGTCACAAAGAGAATTCGAGCGTTCTACGATTATTATTCCTCGTTCGTTTGTTAATTTATTGATGGTATGATGTTAGGGTCAGATTTCTCGCAAAGAATTCGAGTCGGAACCCTTCCGTTCGTCGTTTTCTTCAAGCTTTTCGATCGTGGGTGTATTCATTTTCTTCGCCGGAGAATCGTAGGTGTTCGAGGTGTCCCGACTGATCCGTGATTGTGGGAGTGTCCGGTATCGATTATCGAGGCAAGTATCTTGCCCATACATTACGTGTTTTGTGGATATTATGATTGTTAATCGTCGATATGTGCTAAATAAATATTAATAACCATTTTTCAAAAGAATCGGAATATTTACCATCATGCTTTTTGTAAAGGTGACCCGTGTGTGTCGGGAATTAATGTGCTTAGTTGAATATGTGTGCTAGTGTCGAGTATAGAATCACCTTACTTTCTTGTGGTGTCATTGCGTATGATTATGTCGTTGGTAAATGTAAAGTGTAATTCTTTTGTCAAATTATGTGCTTGGAGTCATGTTTTTGTGTATGAATATGTGAGTTTGTGTGATATTAGTTGTGTCGTTCGGTGCTGTTGAAATCTTGTGCTTCCTTGTGAATCGTATCATTACTTGGTCGTGAGTATATGTTGGATGAACTGGCCATTCTAGTAAGGTACCTCGACTATATATACTGTGATTGACCTTCTGTAATATCCGCAATTTCGGATTTCCGGTAATTTTCATTTTTCGGCGGAGGTCCGTTTCGACAACTCGCTTTTGACCATTTCGTCATTTTGAGAATATTTAATTCTGCACTTTTTGTCATCCGAGTTCGTTTCGGTATCGTTTTGTTGAGTTCTGTGTTCTTAAACGACTTTTTCGCACTTGAGTTCGATTCTCGCGAATCTCGTCCGAAACTGTTGTTTCGAGTTTCTCGGAAGTTCATTTAATGTTATTATTCATGTTGTAAGCTTCGGTTTGGTGTTTCGATCACGTATCGTGATTTTCGGGCGTTTTGGGCCATTTTCGTAATTTCCCAAAGTTTGGGGTAATTACTTTCGTTGTCGAAATTCGAGCCCTCGGGTGGTCGGAATCGGGTGTTCTCTTAGTATTTGGATTCGTCTTTGCGAGTACTTCATAATCGTGTTTTCGGTTTACGTTCAGGTCGGAGTTTCGGGATTTTTCGGACCGTCGGATCGACCGAGGCCTGGCTGGCCAGGCCTGGCCGAGTAACGGCCGTAATGGCCCGGCAGTAACGGCCGTAATGCCGGTTACGTACGTAACAGCCTTCCGGTTACGTACGTAACATGTCCGGCAGACCGGGCCCAGGAGTTCGCCTTGGCCGACATGCACGTAGGCCTCGCCGATTACGCACGTAAGCGGCCGCCAGTGGTCGGCTATTTAAGGGCCTGGACCGAGTCATCCAGCCATTTTCACCCTTTTTCGTCGTTTCTTCGCGTTTCTTCGTCAATAATGGATGGATTTGGATGGATATGACATAGAGCAACATGTTTTGGAAGTTGGAATCATAGATTAACATCATCTTCCACCCGATCAAGGTAAGAACACCTAAACTTTTGGTTTTTGGGTGTTCTTGAGATTTCTTGGTGTTTTGGCCGATTTGCTTCGTTTTGATTCATATTATTGTTAGAACTTGATTGTAAACTCGTAATCATTCAATACCCTTGAAGTTTTGTGGAACGAATTTGAGTATTTCTTTGAATAATCGATTAAATTGGCCTATGCCCTCAAAGTGTCCGATAAAATGCTTCAATGGGTAGAACTTGGGAAGTTCCATACGTTGTAGAATTGTGATTGAATTGATATCGTTGTGACTTAGGAACGAATTCTTGTGAAGAACTCGAGTCGGAACCCTTCCGTTCGTTGTCTTCTTTGGGGTTCGAGCTTCCCGGTCGAACCGTGTTCTTCGGAGCGTTCGGTAGCGGTTATTAAGGCAAGTATCTTATTATACGACTTGTATCTTGCGACTAGTAATTGCGTATGATATCTATGACGATTTTGCTTGCCTCCGTAAATATGTTCTGTTTGAGTTGGTCGTGTTTTCCGAAATTTGAAGGCTTTGTGATGATAGTGATATATTGGTATACGTGTTCGGCGTTGTACCATTTGTGCAGGATTGCGATGTACATATGAGATGGTTGTACACGTGGTTGTGCAATGTATTGTGTACCGAATATGTGTTATGTTGGTTAAGAGTCATTGTGATGATCATGATATTCGTGTTGTTTGGTTTACATACTTGATTGTACATTTCATTGTAATGTGGAATGGCTTGACATTTAATGATTATGAATTGTGTTGTGTCGATGTGTGTGTGTTCCAGGTAGGGTCTGACGAGGCCTCTGGAGTTCGGTACATGATGTGTACGAACAAAGTGTGTGATCCAGGTAGGGTCTGACGAGGCCTCTGGAGTCCGGTACATGACGTGTACGGACAAGGTGTGTGATCCAGGTAGGGTCTGACGAGGCCTCTGGAGTTCGGTACATGATGTGTACGAACAGTGTGTGTGGCCGGGTAGGGTCCGTTGAGGCCTCCGGAGTTCGGTACATGATGTGTACGAACAGTGTGTGTGGCCGGGTAGGGTCCGTTGAGGCCTCCGGAGTTCGGTACATGATGTGTACGGACAGTGTGTGTGGTCCGGATAAGGTCCGTCGAGGCCTCCGGAGTTCGGTACATGATGTGTACGAACAATGGTCGTGTAGCATTGATTGTTCGCAATGCTTTAAATATGGATCTCGGACTCATAATGATATATTATTTAGTATGCTTTGAACGAGAATCGGGCTAAGGCCCTAATGTTTATGAAAAGGTTTTGTAAATTGGGACTCGAGTTCCGAAAGAATTTCGCTTTAAAAATCCCCGAGATGATGTGTTCCTTTTCAAATATCTCTTACTTGAGTTCGAAATTCTAAAACTTCTGAACATTTTGATAATTGATTTGCGTATTAAATCCGTAGTTGCTATTTGCTTGTTACATTTCGTATGGTTTGATACTTGCACTAGTAAAACAAAGGAGTTTACTAACCCCGAGTATTCGGGGTGGATGTCTGCTTTGCGTCGGTACATGCAGATTCACGGAGCAAACAGGATTGGCACAAGAGGATGACGAGTGCGATACTAATCAAGAGTTGAGAGTTGGTAGAGTTTAGTTGTATTGTTAGAGTTGATTCACTTTCCGTCGTATTGTATTTCGACCCCGTGTGGGTAATGTTGTGAGTCACCCTGTTGATAGAGTTGTGTGACCTCATCGGTCTGTGTGTTTTTGTAAATGACCTTAACAAACTGTATTATTATGTTGTTTAACTCGGCCGGCAAGCATTTGGTTGTTTATGGACGTTAGCTCGTAGATCCTTGCGGAAAGGGTTTACGGCGTGTAATATTCCCATACGGTTTTGGGGATGTTACATTTATGGTATCGGAGATTAGGTTTGCGGAAACCTAGGTTGTCGGGTCGTTTCAAGTCGTGTTTTGTCGAGTAATGTGTTGTCTTGTCGTTCAAGTCGTCAGGTGACAAGTTGAGTTGTGCGTGGTCACAACGTGTCGGTTATGTTGTCGGACGAGATTAGTATCGTGGGCGACTGTCACCTCCGTGCGACCTGTGGATGTAAGTCTCCTCCTTTATGCGTAATACCTGTGTATCTCGATTTTATTTTAATGAGTTAATTGCGGTGTATAATTTTATTTACACAGTATTGTGTAATATAGTTGTGTTTAATACTTGTCGACATAGTATGTGTATAGAACTGGGCACGTTATTGTTTTATCTTTGAACCTCCGGGTGGGATGGTATGTTGTGAAGGTTGTAAACCTCGATGGGTTTCGAAAGGTACCAATGGTGGAGTTTGTGAGAAACTCCGATGAATGATTTTGCTGTGTGTTTAAACTTGATACCACGAGATGCATTTGATTGAATTGGCGACCCTGGTTGCCATTTGAGTATGTGGTTTTAATATCGACTATTTTGGATTGTTGTAATTATACCCGCTACGGGTAGCTTTGAAAACGTTTTTCCTTAAAGACTACTGATTTAAGCATTTTTGTGGAAATCAAAATTTTTGGAAAAATCTTGTTTTGCAAAACGACCCTAATTTTCGGAATTTAAATGTTATGTGTTTGTGTGTTGGGGGCTATCATGGACAATTCTCGATCCTCAGTTTAGATGTTACGGCCGTAAGATGTTTTCCATTACGGCCGTAAGCTCGAGTTGTTACGGCGTAAATCGCATGTTGTTACGGCCGTTAACTTTTACTGACCGGTAGAAATTTGTTATTACAGCTTGTACCGTGCCCCTTGATTATTTAATCTGTTGATATATCGCTGATGGATGGCGTGGTAACATGTTGTTACCCCGTATAACGCTAGCAAAGATAATGATATACCGATAAGGTCATTTTGACGATATCGTAGCGAAAAGATTGAAGCCTCGATGTGTTGTTTTGCAAATAGCTTCAATCAAAACAGCTTTGATAATGAGATACATGGTTTTAATTAAACGACCGAGGTATTATAAGTGTTTTCAAAAATTTCATTTCACCAATTTTTTTCAAACTTGAGAATTTTAAAATTTTATCATTTGAATAATACCTCGGAAACATTTTATTTTTGTTGTTAGTGTTTGATCCCTGCGATATGTGTGTGGTTTTGACCGCGTTTGATTTGGTAAAATCCAAACATCTCTGTTGATGTGACTGTGTGGATTATTTTTTAATGAAGTTCTAAAATTACGGTGTTAGTTCGTGCACTTGTGTGATGACTTGGAGTTGATGTTTTAACGTGCTGCTATTTATTGTCTTATCTTGACGTTGTGATATTTGTTTGGATGTGTTATTTTTATTGGTCGTCCGTCCAGTATGCCGAGAGGCCGTGGCCGAGGACGTGGTCGTAGTCGTGGTCGTGATCGGCAGCAATCATCCGTGAGGTAATGTTGATATTGGCGCCGCCACCATCCTTCGTCAGTGACCGACCGTTGGGCGATATGAATCGACCGTACATCGAGACGGATTCCGGATGAAGATAACGGAGCCGGTAAGTGGTTACGAGATGTGATGAGAATGCACCCGCCCGCTTTGTAGGTTCTTCTGACTCGTTAGGGTCGAGAATTGGCTCTTCCAATGGGATGTAACATTTGATGCTGTAGCTTGCCCCGATGAGAGAAGAGTGCCTATTGCTCAATACCTACTCGACAGGGAAGCTGCAGACTGGTGGGAGGCCGTAGCGCCTAGTGATCGTACCGCTACTTGGACTGAATTCAAAACTGCCATGGAGGCCGAGTATTGTCCGCCGCCTGTTAAAGAGCGTAGGATTGTCGAGTTTTTCTCGGCTACGCCCCGAGACGTGTCGATGTCCCAGGCGATAGTCGATTATAATCGACAGCTGTGTTATGTTCGGGATCAGGTGAAAAGTGAGGCGGATAAGGTTCGTTATTTCGATATGCGTATGAAACCTCAGATTCGGCAGTGTATGGCTCCTTTTATGTGTACAACCTTGAGGGACTATCAGGATCGAGCCTTGGCGTTTGAGATGGCTATAATGTCTACCGAGTCCGTATCGGTAGCGAAAAAGCGTAAGATTTCCGATGACGAC
Organism: Orobanche coerulescens; assembly: GCA_033398695.1. Classification (NCBI taxonomy): domain Eukaryota; kingdom Viridiplantae; phylum Streptophyta; class Magnoliopsida; order Lamiales; family Orobanchaceae; genus Orobanche; species Orobanche coerulescens. The sequence continues at coordinate 34,915 of JAWKAU010000232.1, forward strand.
GGAAGTAAGGGAATTGGGATTCCCACACCTCAACCCTCGTATCGGCCGAGTATGGGACCTTCTCGCCGCTTAGAGAACCCAAAAGACCCAAGTCGGTGTCTTTGAGTTCGTAATGCTCCTAGGTGTTTCAATCAGAACATTCTAGGCCACGAACGCGCACATTGTAAGAAACCGCCATGACTTGTTATAATTGTGGACACGGGGCATCGAGTTCAAGATCTTGCGAGATTGTTGCCGAGATGATAAGGGACCGGAATTCTATTCCTACTTCCTGAGGGCCCAGTGATGTCTAGTGATGGTGTTTTTGGTACTCGCTACACGGATTGTTTCGCGTGTAGAGATATTTTTTTTTGTGACGCTTTTACATTTGGAACTTGTTGAATGATATTTTGTTTTGTGTAAGTTCCCGTTTAGTTGTTGAACCTACGGAGGTGTGTCAGTGGACCACGAGGTCATGAGCATGGTATTTTATTATGTGTCGTTATATTTTGTTTCGTATCACCGTGATAACCTTAGTTTAAGTTTCGGGACGAAACTTATTTTTGTATGATGGAATGTAATATCCGGTATTCTCATTTTCTGCTATCTTGAATTGTTTGTGCTTTGACGTCGGACATTTTCTTGTTGATGAGAATCGGAATGATTTCTATCGTAATACTCTATTTGTTTCTATCGCATAGCCGTTTTAGTCGGGTGCGACTTGTTATCGCGTGCATTTCTTTGATTAAATGTTTGCATATGATGTGGTATGTGATGCCGTTAATTGATCGTTATTGTTTTGAACCTTGCCGGTGGCGTTGTTATGGTCGCCGTGTGACGTGTTGTCACGCCGTATATCCTTTCGCGTTGTTTGTAACGCCGCCAATGGGCGAAAGTTATGCGCTTCTTGTGTATCTCGTTGAGGTTTCTGTTGGGATATTGCTTCTCCTACTTATTTTAAGTTTCGGGACGAAACTTCTTTTAAGGAGGGTAGAATGTAATATCCGCAATTTCGGATTTCCTAATTTTCATTTTTCGCGGAGGTCCGTTTCGACAACTCGCTTTTGACCATTTCGTCATTTTGAGAATATTTAATTCTGCACTTTTTGTCATCCGAGTTCGTTTCGGTGTCGTTTTGTTGAGTTCTGTGTTCTTTAACGACTTTTCCGGACTTGAGTTCTCGTCTCGCTAATCTCGTCCGAAACTGTTGTTTCGATTTTCTAGGAATTTCATTTATTTTTATTATTCATGTTGTAAGATTCGGTTTGGTGTTTCTATCACGTATCGTGATTTTCGGGCGTTTTGGGCCATTTTCGTAATTTCCCAAAGTTTGGGGTAATTACTTTCGTTGTCGAAATTCGAGCCCTCGGGTGGTCGGAATCGGGTGTTCTCTTAGTATTTGGATTCGTCTTTGCGAGTACTTCATAATCGTGTTTTCGGTGTACGTTCAGGTCGGAGTTTCGGGATTTTTCGACCGTCGGATCGACCGAGGCTGGCCGCCAGTTCGCCGAGTAACGGCCGTAATGGCCCGGCAAAGAACGGCCGTAATGCCGTTACGCACGTAATAGCCTTCCGATTACGTCGTAACATGTCCGCAGAATCGATCCAGGAGTTCGCCTTGGCCGACATGACGTAGGCCTCGCCGATTACGCGTAGCGGCCGCCAGTGGTCGGCTATTTAAGGGCCTCGACCGAGTCATCCGCCATTTTCACCCTTTTTCTTCGTTTCTTCGCGTTTCTTCGTCAATAATGGATGGATTTGGATGGATATGACATAGAGCAACATGTTTTGGAAGTTGGAATCATAGATTAACATCATCTTCCACCCGATCAAGGTAAGAACACCTAAACTTTTGGTTTTTGGGTGTTCTTGAGATTTCTTGGTGTTTTGGCCGATTTGCTTCGTTTTGATTCATATTATTGTTAGAACTTGATTGTAAACTCGTAATCATTCAATACCCTTGAAGTTTTGTGGAACGAATTTGAGTATTTCTTTGAATAATCGATTAAATTGGCCTATGCCCTCAAAGTGTCCGATAAAATGCTTCAATGGGTAGAACTTGGGAAGTTCCATACGTTTTCGTAGAATTGTGATTGAATTGATATCGTTGTGACTTAGGAACGAATTCTTGTGAAGAACTCGAGTCGGAACCCTTCCGTTCGTTGTCTTCTTTGGGGTTCGAGCTTCCCGGTCGAACCGTGTTCTTCGGAGCGTTCGGTAGCGGTTATTAAGGCAAGTATCTTATTATACGACTTGTATCTTGCGACTAGTAATTGCGTATGATATCTATGACGATTTTGCTTGCCTCCGTAAATATGTTCTGTTTGAGTTGGTCGTGTTTTCCGAAATTTGAAGGCTTTGTGATGATAGTGATATATTGGTATACGTGTTCGGCGTTGTACCATTTGTGCAGGATTGCGATGTACATATGAGATGGTTGTACACGTGGTTGTGCAATGTATTGTGTACCGAATATGTGTTATGTTGGTTAAGAGTCATTGTGATGATCATGATATTCGTGTTGTTTGGTTTACATACTTGATTGTACATTTCATTGTAATGTGGAATGGCTTGACATTTAATGATTATGAATTGTGTTGTGTCGATGTGTGTGTGTTCGGTAGGTCCGACGAGGCCTCGGAGTTCGGTACATGATGTGTACGAACAAAGTGTGTGATCCAGTAGGTCCGACGAGGCCTCGGAGTCCGGACATGACGTGTACGGACAAGGTGTGTGATCCGTAGGTCCGACGAGGCCTCCGGAGTTCGGTACATGATGTGTACGAACAAAGGTGTGTGGCCGGGTAGGGTCCGTTGAGGCCTCCGGAGTTCGGTACATGATGTGTACGAACAGTGTGTGTGGCCGGGTAGTGGTCCGCTGAGGCCTCCGGAGTTCGGTACATGATGTGTACGGACAGGTGTGTGGTCGGATAAGGTCCACGAGGCCTCGGAGTTCGGTACATGATGTGTACGAACAATGGTCGTGTAGCATTGATTGTTCGGTACAGATTTAAATATGGATCTCGGACTCATAATGATATATTATTTAGTATGCTTTGAAACGAGAATCGGGCTAAGGCCCTAATGTTTATGAAAAGGTTTTGTAAATTGGGACTCGAGTTCCAAAGAATTTCTGCTTTAAAAATCCCCGAGATGATGTGTTCCTTTTCAAATATCTCTTACTTGAGTTCGAAATTCTAAAACTTCTGAACATTTTGATAATTGATTTGCGTATTAAATCCGTAGTTGCTATTTGCTTGTTACATTTCGTATGGTTTGATACTTGCACTAGTAAAACAAAGGAGTTTACTAACCCCCAGTATTCGGGGTGGATGTCTGCTTTGCGTCGGTACATGCAGATTCACGGGAGCAGTCACAGGATTGGCACAAGAGGATGACGAGCTGCGATACTAATCAAGAGTTGAGAGTTGGTAGAGTTTAGTTGTATTGTTAGAGTTGATTCAGTCTTCCGCTGTATTGTATTTCGACCCCTGTGTGGGTAATGTTGTGAGTCAGTCCTGTTGATAGAGTTGTGTGACCTCATCGGTCTGTGTGTTTTTGTGTAAATGACCTTAACAGTCTGTATTATTATGTTGTTTGACCCTGGCCGGGCAAGCATTTGGTTGTTTATGGACGTTTAGCCTGGTAGATCCTTGCGGAAAGGGTTTACGGCGTGTAATATTCCCATACGGTTTTGGGGATGTTACATTTATGGTATCGGAGATTAGGTTTGCGGAAACCTAGGTTGTCGGGTCGTTTCAAGTCGTGTTTTGTCGAGTAATGTGTTGTCTTGTCGTTCAAGTCGTCAGGTGACAAGTTGAGTTGTGCGTGGTCACAACGTGTCGGTTATGTTGTCGGACGAGATTAGTATCGTGGGCGACTGTCACCTCCGTGCGACCTGTGGATGTAAGTCTCCTCCTTTATGCGTAATACCTGTGTATCTCGATTTTATTTTAATGAGTTAATTGCGGTGTATAATTTTATTTACACAGTATTGTGTAATATAGTTGTGTTTAATACTTGTCGACATAGTATGTGTATAGAACTGGGCACGTTATTGTTTTATCTTTGAACCTCCGGTGGGATGGTATGTTGTGAAGGTTGTAAACCTCGATGGGTTTCGAAAGGTACCAATGGTGGAGTTTGTGAGAAACTCCGATGAATGATTTTGCTGTGTGTTTAAACTTGATACCACGAGATGCATTTGATTGAATTGGCGACCCTGGTTGCCATTTGAGTATGTGGTTTTAATATCGACTATTTTGGATTGTTGTAATTATACCCGCTACGGGTAGCTTTGAAAACGTTTTTCCTTAAAGACTACTGATTTAAGCATTTTTGTGGAAATCAAAATTTTTGGAAAAATCTTGTTTTGCAAAACGACCCTAATTTTCGGAATTTAAATGTTATGTGTTTGTGTGTTGGGGGCTATCAGACAATTCTGCAAGTTTAGATGTTACGGCCGTAAGATGTTTTCCATTACGGCCGTAAGCTCAGAGTTGTTACGGGCGTAAACTGCATGTTGTTACGGCCGTTAACTTTTGACTGACCCGGTAGAAATTTGTTATTACAGTTGTACCCGTGCCCCTTGATTATTTAATCTCTGTTGATATATCAGTGATGGATGGCGTGGTAACATGTTGTTACCCCGTATAACGCTAGCAAAGATAATGATATACTGATAAGGTCATTTTGACGATATCGTCTAGCGAAAAGATTGAAGCCTCGATGTGTTGTTTTGCAAATAGCTTCAATCAAAACAGTTTTGATAATGAGATACATGGTTTTAATTAAACGACCGAGGTATTATAAGTGTTTTCAAAAATTTCATTTCACCAATTTTTTTTCAAACTTGAGAATTTTAAAATTTTATCATTTGAATAATACCTCGGAAACATTTTATTTTTGTTGTTAGTGTTTGATCCCTGCGATATGTGTGTGGTTTTGACCGCGTTTGATTTGGTAAAATCCAAACATCTCTGTTGATGTGACTGTGTGGATTATTTTTTTAATGAAGTTCTAAAATTACAGTGTTAGTTCGTGCACTTGTGTGATGACTTGGAGTTGATGTTTTAACGTGCTGCTATTTATTGTCTTATCTTGACGTTGTGATATTTGTTTGGATGTGTTATTTTTATTGGTCGTCCGTCCAGTATGCCGAGAGGCCGTGGCCGAGGACGTGGTCGTAGTCGTGGTCGTGATCAGCAGCAATCATCCAGAGGTAATGTTGATATTGGCGCCGCCACCATCCTTCGTCAGTGACCGACCGGTTGGCGCATATGAATCAGACCGTACATCGAGACGGGATTCCGGATGAAGATAACGGAGTCGGTAAGTGGTTACGAGATGTGATGAGAATGCACCCGCCCGCTTTGTAGGTTCTTCGGACTCGTTAGGTCGAGAATTGGCTCTTCCAAATGGGATGTAACATTTGATGCCGTAGCTTGCCCCGATGAGAGAAGAGTGCCTATTGCTCAATACCTACTCGACAGGAAGCCGCAGATCGGTGGGAGGCCGTAGCGCCAGTGATCGTACCGCTACTTGGATCGAATTCAAACCGCCATGGAGGCCGAGTATTGTCCGCCGCCCGTTAAAGAGCGTAGGATTGTCGAGTTTTTCGGCTACGCCCGAGACGTGTCGATGTCCCAGCGATAGTCGATTATAATCGACACTGTGTTATGTTCGGGATCGTGTGAAAAGTGAGGCGGATAAGGTTCGTTATTTCGATATGCGTATGAAACCTCGGATTCGGCAAGGTATGGCTCCTTTTATGTGTACAACCTTGAAGGACTATCAGATCGAGCCTTGGCGTTTGAGATGGCTATAATGTCTACCGAGTCCGTACGGTGAGCGAAAAAGGTAAGATTTCCGATGACGCACGGAAGTAAGGGAATTGGGATTCCCACACCTCAACCCTCGTATCGCCGAGTATGGGACCTTCTCGGGCTTAGAGAACCCAAAAGACCCAAGTCGGTGTCTTTGAGTTCTGTAATGCTCCTAGGTGTTTCAATCAGAACATTCTAGGCCACGAACGCGCACATTGTAAGAAACCGCCAGTGACTTGTTATAATTGTGGACACGGGGGGCATCGAGTTCAGTACTGCGAGATTGTTGCCGAGATGATAAGGGACCGGAATTCTATTCCTACTTCCGGAGGGCCCAGTGATGTCTAGTGATGGTGTTTTTGGTACTCGCTACACGGATTGTTTCGCGTGTAGAGATATTTTTTTTTGTGACGCTTTTACATTTGGAACTTGTTGAATGATATTTTGTTTTGTGTAAGTTCCCGTTTAGTTGTTGAACCTACGGAGGTGTGTCAGTGGACCACGAGGTCATGAGCATGGTATTTTATTATGTGTCGTTATATTTTGTTTCGTATCACTGTGATAACCTTAGTTTAAGTTTCGGGACGAAACTTATTTTTTGTATGATGGAATGTAATATCCGGTATTCTCATTTTCTGTTATCTTGAATTGTTTGTGCTTTGACGTCGGACATTTTCTTGTTGATGAGAATCGGAATGATTTCTATCGTAATACTCTATTTGTTTCTATCGCATAGCCGTTTTAGTCGGGTGCGACTTGTTATCGCGTGCATTTCTTTGATTAAATGTTTGCATATGATGTGGTATGTGATGCGTCGTTAATTGATCGTTATTGTTTTGAACCTTTGCCGGTGGCGTTGTTATGGTCGTCGTGTGACGTGTTGTCACGCTGTATATCCTTTCGCGTTGTTTGTAACGTTTCGCCAATGGGCGAAAGTTATGCGCTTCTTGTGTATCTCGTTGAGGTTTCCTGTTGGGATATTGCTTCTCCCTACTTATTTTAAGTTTCGGGACGAAACTTCTTTTAAGGAGGGTAGAATGTAATATCCGCAATTTCGGATTTCCGGTAATTTTCATTTTTCGGCGGAGGTCCGTTTCGACAACTCGCTTTTGACCATTTCGTCATTTTGAGAATATTTAATTCTGCACTTTTTGTCATCCGAGTTCGTTTCGGTGTCGTTTTGTTGAGTTCTGTGTTCTTAAACGACTTTTTCGCACTTGAGTTCGATTCTCGCGAATCTCGTCCGAAACTGTTGTTTCGAGTTTCTCGGAAGTTCATTTAATGTTATTATTCATGTTGTAAGCTTCGGTTTGGTGTTTCGATCACGTATCGTGATTTTCGGGCGTTTTGGGCCATTTTCGTAATTTCCCAAAGTTTGGGGTAATTACTTTCGTTGTCGAAATTCGAGCCCTCGGGTGGTCGGAATCGGGTGTTCTCTTAGTATTTGGATTCGTCTTTGCGAGTACTTCATAATCGTGTTTTCGGTTTACGTTCAGGTCGGAGTTTCGGGATTTTTCGGACCGTCGGATCGACCGAGGCTGTTGGCCGGCTGGCCGAGTAACGGCCGTAATGGCCCAGCGAACGGCCGTAATGCCGGTTACGTGACGTAATGACCTTCCGATTACGTCGTAACATGTCCGGCAGAATCGATCCAGGAGTTCGGCCTTGGCCGACATGTGCGTAGGCCTTGGCCGATTACGTACGTAAGCGGCCGGCCAGGGTCGGCTATTTAAGGGCCTGGACCGAGTCATCCGGCCATTTTCACCCTTTTTCTTCGTTTCTTCGCGTTTCTTCGTCAATAATGGATGGATTTGGATGGATATGACATAGAGCAACATGTTTTGGAAGTTGGAAACATAGATTAACATCATCTTCCACCCGGATCGAAGGTAAGAACACCTAAACTTTTGGTTTTTGGGTGTTCTTGAGATTTCTTGGTGTTTTGGCCGATTTGCTTCGTTTTGATTCATATTATTGTTAGAACTTGATTGTAAACTCGTAATCATTCAATACCCTTGAAGTTTTGTGGAACGAATTTGAGTATTTCTTTGAATAATCGATTAAATTGGCCTATGCCCTCAAAGTGTCCGATAAAATGCTTCAATGGGTAGAACTTGGGAAGTTCCATACGTTTCGTAGAATTGTGATTGAATTGATATCGTTGTGACTTAGGAACGAATTCTTGTGAAGAACTCGAGTCGGAACCCTTCCGTTCGTTGTCTTCTTTGGGGTTCGAGCTTCTCGAACCATGTTCTTCGGAGCGTTCGTGGCGGTTATTAAGGCAAGTATCTTATTATACGACTTGTATCTTGCGACTAGTAATTACGTATGATATCTATGACGATTTTGCTTGCCTCCGTAAATATGTTCTGTTTGAGTTGGTCGTGTTTTCCGAAATTTGAAGGCTTTGTGATGATAGTGATATATTGGTATACGTGTTCGGCGTTGTACCATTTGTGCAGGATTGCGATGTACATATGAGATGGTTGTACACGTGGTTGTGCAATGTATTGTGTACCGAATATGTGTTATGTTGGTTAAGAGTCATTGTGATGATCATGATATTCGTGTTGTTTGGTTTACATACTTGATTGTACATTTCATTGTAATGTGGAATGGCTTGACATTTAATGATTATGAATTGTGTTGTGTCGATGTGTGTGTGTTCCAGGTAGGGTCTGACGAGGCCTCTGGAGTTCGGTACATGATGTGTACGAACAAAGTGTGTGATCCAGGTAGGGTCTGACGAGGCCTATGGAGTCCGGTACATGACGTGTACGGACAAGGTGTGTGATCCAGGTAGGGTCTGACGAGGCCTTTGGAGTTCGGTACATGATGTGTACGAACAGTGTGTGTGGCCGGGTAGGGTCCGTTGAGGCCTCCGGAGTTCGGTACATGATGTGTACGAACAGTGTGTGTGGCCGGGTAGGGTCCGTTGAGGCCTCCGGAGTTCGGTACATGATGTGTACGGACAGTGTGTGTGGTCCGGATAAGGTCCGTCGAGGCCTCCGGAGTTCGGTACATGATGTGTACGAACAATGGTCGTGTAGCATTGATTGTTCGGGTAACAGTTTAAATATGGATCTCGGACTCATAATGATATATTATTTAGTATGCTTTGAAACGAGAATCGGGCTAAGGCCCTAATGTTTATGAAAAGGTTTTGTAAATTGGGACTCGAGTTCCGAAAGAATTTCTGCTTTAAAAATCCCCGAGATGATGTGTTCCTTTTCAAATATCTCTTACTTGAGTTCGAAATTCTAAAACTTCTCGGGAACATTTTGATAATTGATTTGCGTATTAAATCCGTAGTTGCTATTTGCTTGTTACATTTCGTATGGTTTGATACTTGCACTAGTAAAACAGTGGAGTTTTACTAACCCCCGAGTATTCGGGGGGTGGATGTCTGTTTTGCGTCCAGGTACATGCAGATTCACGGGAGCAGTCACAGGATTGGCACAAGAGGATGACGAGCTGCGATACTAATCAAGAGTTGAGAGTTGGTAGAGTTTAGTTGTATTGTTAGAGTTGATTCAGTCTTCCGCTGTATTGTATTTCGACCCCTGTGTGGGTAATGTTGTGAGTCAGTCCTGTTGATAGAGTTGTGTGACCTCATCGGTCTGTGTGTTTTTGTGTAAATGACCTTAACAGTCTATATTATTATGTTGTTTGACCCTGGCCGGGCAAGCATTTGGTTGTTTATGGACGTTTAGCCTGGTAGATCCTTGCGGAAAGGGTTTACGGCGTGTAATATTCCCATACGGTTTTGGGGATGTTACACCTTCGAGGCTTGTGGTTTGCAACTGTGATTTTGGAACGTGTGTGTGTGTTGTTCCTTCCACCCGGAGTGTCCGACGGGATGTCTGGGGGTCGATACTAAGGGGTACGGCCACGGAAGTGGATTTGGGTGCGTGTGTGGATGAACTTCCACCCGGAGTGTCCGACGGGATGTCTGGGGGTCGATACTAAGGGGTACGGCCGCGGAAGTGGTTTCCCACCCGGAGTGTCCGACGGGAAGTCTGGGGGTCGATACTAAGGGGTACGGCCGTGGGTTACCAGTTGTGGTTTTCATCTTGAGGATGACGTTGATGTTTTCGTTAATTGTGATATTGTCCGGAGTATCACAATGCTTTGTGCTTGGGGTCGAGAGACATTATATATCGAGTCTTGGTGCTTGGCTAGAATGGCATAGGATTAATGTGTTATGTGTAATGTGACCTTGTAAGTGAATTGAAGTGGATGATCGGGTCGTGGACCCTGTGTTTTGTGACCGGAATGGTTGGGTCGTGGACCTCGTGTTTTGTTAAACGGATTTGTATTTTGAAAAAAATTAACTTTGGGGTTGTGACCCTAAATGGCTTTCGAGGAATTAAGAACATTTTCAATTTTTGATGTTTTCAAAAATCCCGAGGTTTGGAAGTGTTTTCAAAGTGCTTACTTACTTCGTTTCTACTTTCAAGACTTGAACTATTTTTAACTAAATATATCTCAGGAAGTCTTTCGTTATATTCTCGGAATGTGTTGTGTATGGCTCGTATTTGCACTTTATACTTGCACTAGCGAAACAGTGGAGTTTTGCTAACCCCCGAGTAATCGGGGGGTGGATATCTCGTATGTGTCCAGTACATGCAGTTTTAGGGAGCAAGACACAGGATCGGCACGAGGATGATGAAAGACGAATGATACTAATCACACGAAGGCCGCTTTGGGTTCATTAGTCGAGTCCATTGTATTGTCTTTTCCATTGTCTTATTGTTCGTTGTTGCAAGTATTTTACCCTTGTGTGGGTATGAGTCTGGATGAGTTTATGTATTTTGATTTTTAAGTCAGTGACGAAAGACCAAATCGGTCTATTGGTCCATTATTTTGATTCGTCGGTATGTAATGTAATGTGTTGTTTTGATGTCTAGCCTGGTGGATCCTCACGGAGAGGGTCTGCGGCGTGTAATATTCCCGGTTTGATCTGGGGGTGTTACATTTATGGTATCGGAGCTTAGGTTCAGGAAACCTAGGCTGTCGGGTCGAGTTATGTGTTGTTGAGTCTTGTATTGTCAGATTTTGTCTGACTGAGTCGTGTCGCGACGCGTCGTCTGGGATGTCGGCCGTGATTAGTATCAAGGTGCAGCCATCATCTTCGTGCGATCTGTGGATGTAAGTCTCCCTACTACATGTTGTACCACGAGCTATACGAGCCTGTATGATTCTGTGTTATGTAGTAGTATTTGAAGGTGCATCGTGAGTAAGTGACATATAATTGTTAATACCCATTTTGTGTTAGAATGAAGAATGATATTGCCAAATGTATCCTTGTATGAACTGTTTTTCTTGCAAGAGCAACAACCTTGGAATTTTTAGTTTCGAGGGCTTCCGGGGAGCCACGTAAATTTTTAAAATGTTCTCCAAGGGAGGAAAAATTTCGATTTTTGTATGATGACCTCAAGGTCGAAAATTTTTAGACTTCAAACTAACGATATTTCATTCTCATCTCATACTATAAGTTTTCAAAACTCGAGTTTTTAACTCAAATAAGGTCTTCAAAATATACTCAAGACGTGACTCTCGTTTGTAACTTTCGGTTTCATGAATGTTGGTCAGAAGATGCGTATTGATGATGCTCTCGTTGTTGAGCAGTGGTGCCAGTTTTATGATTAAAATAGTAACGTGAATGTTGAGTCCGTCGGTATGTATGTGTTGAGATAGTCCTCCTTATTGAGAAGTAAAATTTTCGTTTTTGTAGGATGATTTTCTTTTGATGGTTGCTTGTGAGATGTTATAATTATGTGAATCGATGACATTTAGACTCATATGTTGTTGCTTATTTGTAACCTTCGATTCTAGTATTACCTCATATATGTTTGCAATTGTGTTGGTGATTAGAGCAGTTAGCACAGGCTTAAATACGAGCCTAACGCGCACTAACGTGGCGTGTTTAGCGCACGTTAACCTTTGTTGTAACGCGCGCTAATCAACCTGGGCAGAGTCTATGGAACCGCATTATAGCCGTTAAGTCTAACTTTTGCGGCCAATCACCTGTAGTTGTATTCTCTACGTGGTGTCTAGTGATAACAACTGTTGTGCGTGAATGTGTGTTAAGACTTTTCGTATTGCTAGGTGATATTTGATTGTGTTTGATGAATTGATAAATTATGTCTGCTGTGTGTGTTCAAAAACACTTTCCTGGAAACTTCACAAAGTTTTGACGGTTCGATTAATCGGCGGCTCCATGTATACTTTGAAAATTATTTGGAATTGGCGAGCCGGCCTTGGATTCTCAAATAAAACCTCGATGGTATTTGAAAGAGTTGTTTTAAAGTACATGTAGATATTTTGTAAAATGTTACCATCGTTGATTTTCATGTAGTGTTGGGGGGGATTTTCCAAAATGATTTTTAACGTATTGTTGTATTTTCAGATAATTCGAGTACATGATTTTCAAAAATCTTTCACATCATAAAAATATTTTATTTCAAAAACCAATACGATTTTTATATTCAAAAATATATATTGAAAGATAAAAAAATCTCACTCGATGTAAACTTCAAACTCGAATTTGAGAAAGTTTCCTGTATTGATTAAAGTATGTACGAATGGTTTGATGACCTTGCGTGGCTACCTTGTTGTTATTAACGTAATGTCAGGCGTGTAGTGGCGTGGTGATTTTGACAATGCCGGTTGCCGAAAATATTATTTAGCCAATGATTTCAAAATGAGACGGTTAAAGTCTGTTGTTTAAAAGTTTTGATGAAGCAACTGAGGTACAAAAATACTTTTAAAGTTTTACTTTGAAGAGCACACAAATCCAAGGATTTTCAAATGATATCATTTAAAAGAATACCTCGTGGATTTTCTTATCGAGTTGTTAGTAGTTACCTTATTTGATATTGTCGTTGAGTTGATACTTTAGCATGTTATTTTGCGAAGTTGTGGCATCGTATCGAGTGAGAATCCGCTTAGTATGCCGAGGATGAGGATGCGGTCGTGACCGCGTACGATGGGTCATGGATATCGATGCGGGACCAAGAGGATATGGTCGGGAAGGTTGCTATTCCGGACTTCGTTCTCGTTGTTTAGGTTTCGGACGAAACCTCTTTTAAAGGTGATATGATGTAATACCCGCATTTTCTTTCTTTCTTCTGCTTCGTCCAATCGTATCGACTGATTGTGTTCGTTGATGCTTCGACTCCGGTGTTGTTTCTCACCTTTGTCATTCGAGCGAGTTGATATTGTCCCAAATTGAGCTATATATCGTTGTGACCTTTTCTAGTTCGGAAAATTAGTCTCGTTTCGATCTTCCAACCCTTGGGCGGTGGAATTCCGTATTTGTTCGGCCGATTGGCTCGCGATTTGATTGATGTACCGTTGGCCTGGCCAATAGTATTGATTCTCGTCCGTTGTGTTTTGTGATTGTTCGGATAATTGACTTGATTGTATTATCCATTTGATGACGCTTGTCACTTGTTGGTTTTGTTATATCCCTAACGGCGACGTTGTGTTGGTCGTCGTGGAGCGTGTTTTCACGCCGTATATTCCTTTGCGTTGCTTGTAACGTTTCGCCGATGGGCGTAAGTTACGCGTTTCCTTGCGTATCTCGTTGAGTTTTCCTGGCGCGATATTGCTTCTCCCTACTTGTTTTAAGTTTCGGGACGAAACTTCTTTTAAGGAGGGTAGAATGTAATATCCGCAATTTTCGATTTTCGGTAAATTTCATTTTCGGCCGGAGTCCGTTTTGACGACTCTCTCATGACCGTTTCGTTATTTCGAGAATGATTAATTCTGCACTTTTTGTCATCTGAGTTCTTTTCGGTATCGTTTTGTTGAGTTCCGAGCTTTTTAGCGACTTTTCCGCACTTGAGTTCGATTCTTGTGAATCTCCTCCGAAACTGTTGTTTCGAGTTTCTCGTAAGTTCATTTAATGTTATTATTCATGTTGCGAGCTTTGGTTTGGTGTTTCGATTGCGTATCGTGAGTTTCGGACGTTTTGGCCATTTTCGTAATTTCCCAAAGTTTTGGGTAATTACTTCCGTTGTCGAATTCCGAGCCTTCGGGTGGTTGGAATCGTGTGTTCTATTAGCTCTTAGATTCGTCTTTGCGAGTACTTCGTAACCGTAACTTCGATTCGTATTCAGGTTCGGGTTTCGGGGTCGTTCGGACGTAATTTTCGGGCTGTCGGGAGGGGCCTGCCCAGGCCTGTGCAACACGGCCCTGAAAACGGCCCTGCTGTGCGCCGTGTCCTGCGCCGGGTCGGCCAGGACTGGCAGCCTGCCGAGACACGGCCGAGACACACGGCGCTGTCTGGGCCGTTTGCTGCGCCGTGTCCGGCAGGCCTATAAATATGGCAGAACAGACGGGTTTTTCACCCATTTTATCACTCGTTTTCTTCCCTTCCGCGGCTGGAACTTGCTCAATCATGGAGGCATGTTGTTATACAATGAATCCATGAAGTTTTGAGGTTCATAACATCAATTGATCATCACGTATCATCCTTCAATCCAGCGAATCAAGGCAAGTTTTCTTAAAATCTAGTTTTGGGGATTTTGTTCGATTTGTCCGTTTAATCCGTTTTAACTCAGAATAGTGATGTATTTATGATTGTTAAACATTATTATGTCGAATTCCTTGCTGTTCCTCGGTTGAATCGCCGAGGATTTGTCGTTTTATTGAGTTTCTTATTGACGCCTTGAAGGTGTCCGATAAAATGTCACAAAGAGAATTCGAGCGTTCTACGATTATTATTCCTCGTTCGTTCGTTAATTTATTGATGGTATGATGTTAGGGTCAGATTTCTCGCAAAGAATTCGAGTCGGAACCCTTCCGTTCGTCGTTTTCTTCAAGCTTTTCGATCGTGGGTGTATTCATTTTCTTCGCCGGAGAATCGTAGGTGTTCGAGGTGTCCCGACTGATCCGTGATTGTGGGAGTGTCCGGTATCGATTATCGAGGCAAGTATATTGCCCATACATTACGTGTTTTGTGGATATTATGATTGTTAATCGTCGATATGTGCTAAATAAATATTAATAACCATTTTTCAAAAGAATCTAATATTTACCATCATGCTTTTTGTAAAGGTGACCCGTGTGTGTCGGGAATTAATGTGCTTAGTTGAATATGTGTGCTAGTGTCGAGTATAGAATCACCTTACTTTCTTGTGGTGTCATTGCGTATGATTATGTCGTTGGTAAATGTAAAGTGTAATTCTTTTGTCAAATTATGTGCTTGGAGTCATGTTTTTGTGTATGAATATGTGAGTTTGTGTGATATTAGTTGTGTCGTTCGGTGCTGTTGAAATCTTGTGCTTCCTTGTGAATCGTATCATTACTTGGTCGTGAGTATATGTTGGATGAACTGGCCATTCTAGTAAGGTACCTCGACTATATATACTGTGATTGACCTTCGAGGCTTGTGGTTTGCAACTGTGATTTTGGAACGTGTGTGTGTGTTGTTCCTTCCACCCGGAGTGTCCGACGGGATGTCTGGGGGTCGATACTAAGGGGTACGGCCAAGGAAGTGGATTTGGGTGCGTGTGTGGATGAACTTCCACCCGGAGTGTCCGACGGGATGTCTGGGGGTCGATACTAAGGGGTACGGCCGCGGAAGTGGTTTCCCACCCGGAGTGTCCGACGGGATGTCTGGGGGTCGATACTAAGGGGTACGGCCGTGGGTTACCAGTTGTGGTTTTCATCTTGAGGATGACGTTGATGTTTTCGTTAATTGTGATATTGTCCGGAGTATCACAATGCTTTGTGCTTGGGGTCGAGAGACATTATATATCGAGTCTTGGTGCTTGGCTAGAATGGCATAGGATTAATGTGTTATGTGTAATGTGACCTTGTAAGTGAATTGAAGTGGATGATCGGGTCGTGGACCCTGTGTTTTGTGACCGGAATGGTTGGGTCGTGGACCCCGTGTTTTGTTAAACGGATTTGTATTTTGAAAAAAATGAACTTTGGGGCTGTGACCCTAAATGGCTTTCGAGGAATTAAGAACATTTTCAATTTTTGATGTTTTCAAAACTCCCGAGGTTTGGAAGTGTTTTCAAAGTGCTTACTTACTTCGTTTCTACTTTCAAGACTTGAACTATTTTTAACTAAATATATCTCAGGAAGTCTTTCGTTATATTCTCGGAATGTGTTGTGTATGGCTCGTATTTGCACTTTATACTTGCACTAGCGAAACAGTGGAGTTTTGCTAACCCCCGAGTAATCGGGGGGTGGATATCTCAGATTGTGTCCAGTACATGCAGTTTTAGGGAGCAAGACACGGGATCGGCACGAGGGATGATGAAAGACGAATGATACTAATCACACGAAGGCCATTTTGGGTTCGATTAGTGAGTCCATTGTATTGTCTTTTCCATTGCCTTATTGTTCGTTGTTGCAAGTATTTTACCCTTGTGTGGGTATGAGTCTGGATGAGTTTATGTATTTTGATTTTTAAGTCAGTGACGAAAGACCAAATCGGTCTATTGGTCTGTTATTTTGATTCGTCGGTATGTAATGTAATGTGTTGTTTTGATGTCTAGCCTGGTGGATCCTCACGGAGAGGGTCTGCGGCGTGTAATATTCCCGGTTTGATCTGGGGGTGTTACAATTTTCTTCATTTTTCCACAATTTGTCCCTATGGGTTTATAAAATTTGACACGCTTTTATTTGGGGTTGTTCGGACCCGAATCGGAGCTGATGCGATGAAAACTCGGTTTTCAGAAAATTCTCATAGTGGTTAGTACACGGTAAATGGGAGAAAATTGAGTCGGTCCAGTTTCTTCATTTTTCCACAATTTGTCCCTATGGGTTTATAAAATTTGACACGCTTTTATTTGGGGTTGTTCGGACCCGAATCGGAGCTGATACGATGAGAACTCGATTTTCAGAAAATTCTCATAGGGGCTAGTACACCGAAAATGGGAGAAAATTGAGTCGGGCCGTTTTCTTGATATTTTTTCATGATTTGTCCCTATGTGTTTATAAAATTTGACACGCTTTTATTTGGAGTTGTTCGGATTCGAATCGGAGCTGATGCGATGAGAACTCGATTTTCAGAAAATTCTCATAGTGGTTAGTACACGGAAAATGGGAGAAAATCGAGTCAGACTGTTTTCTTCATTTTTCCACAATTTGTCCCTATGGGTATATAAAATTTGACACGCTTTTATTTGGGGTTGTTCGGACCCGAATCGGATCTGATACGATGAGAACTCGATTTTCGGAAAATTCTCATAGGGGCTAGTACACCGAAAATGGGAGAAAATTGAGTCGGGCCGTTTTCTTGATATTTTTTCATGATTTGTCCCTATGTGTTTATAAAATTTGACAAGCTTTTATTTGGGGTTGTTCGCATTCGAATCGGAGCTGATGCGATGAGAACTCGATTTTCAGAAAATTCTCATAGTGGTTAGTACACGGAAAATGGGAGAAAATTGAGTCGGACTGTTTTCTTCATTTTTCCACAATTTGTCCCTATGGGTTTATAAAATTTGACAAGCTTTTATTTGGGGTTGTTCGGACCCGAATCGGATCTGATACGATGAGAACTCGATTTTCGGAAAATTCTCATAGGGGCTAGTACACCGAAAATGGGAGAAAATTGAGTCGGGCCGTTTTCTTGATATTTTTTCATGATTTGTCCCTATGGGTTTATAAAATTTGACACGCTTTTATTTGGGGTTGTTCAGATTCGAATCGGAGCTGATGCGATGAGAACTCAGTTTTCAGAAAATTCTCATAGTGGTTAGTACACGGAAAATGGGAGAAAATCGAGTCGGACTATTTTCTTCATTTTTCCACAATTTGTCCCTATGGGTTTATAAAATTTGACACGCTTTTATTTGGGGTTGTTCGTACCCGAATCGGAGCTGATGCGATGAGAACTCGGTTTTCAGAAAATTCTCATAGTGGTTAGTACACGGAAAATGGGAGAAAATTGAGTCGGTCCAGTTTCTTCATTTTTCCACAATTTGTCCCTATGGGTTTATAAAATTTGACACGCTTTTATTTGGGGTTGTTCGGACCCGAATCGGAGCTGATACGATGAGAACTCGATTTTCGGAAAATTCTCATAGGGGTTAGCACACCGAAAATGGGAGAAAATTGAGTCGGGCCGTTTTCTTGATATTTTTTCATGATTTGTCCCTATGGGTTTATAAAATTTGACACGCTTTTATTTTGGGTTGTTCAGATTCGAATCGGAGCTGATGCGATGAGAACTCGGTTTTCAGAAAATTCTTATAGTGGTTAGTACACGGAAAATGGGAGAAAATCGAGTCGGACTATTTTCTTCATTTTTCCACAATTTGTCCCTATGGGTTTATAAAATTTGACACGCTTTTATTTGGGGTTGTTCGGACCCGAATCGGAGCTGATGCGATGAGAACTCGGTTTTCAGAAAATTCTCATAGTGGTTAGTACACGGAAAATGGGAGAAAATTGAGTCGGTCCAGTTTCTTCATTTTCCACAATTTGTCCATATGGGTTTATAAAATTTGACATGCTTTTATTTGGGGTTGTTTGGACCCGAATCGGAGCTGATACGATGAGAACTCGATTTTCGGAAAATTCTCATAGGGACTAGTACACCGAAAATGGGAGAAAATTGAGTCGGGCCATTTTCTTGATATTTTTTCATAATTTGTCCCTATGGGTTTGTAAAATTTGACACGCTTTTATTTGGGGTTGTTCGGATCCGAATCGGAGCTGATGTGATGAGAACTCGGTTTTCAGAAAATTCTCATAGTGGTTAGTACACGGAAAATGGGAGAAAATTGAGTCGGACTGTTTTCTTCATTTTTCCACAATTTGTCCCTATGGGTTTATAAAATTTGACACGCTTTTATTTGGGGTTGTTCGGATCCGAATCAGAGCTGATGCGATGAGAACTCGGTTTTCAGAAAATTCTCATAGGGGTTAGTACACGGAAAATGGGAGAAAATCGAGTCGGACTGTTTTCTTCATTTTTCCATAATTTGTCTCTATGGGTTTATAAAATTTGTCACGCTTTTATTTGGGGTTGTTCGGACCCGAATCGGAGCTGATACGATGAGAACTCGATTTTCGGAAAATTCTCATAGGGGCTAGTACACCGAAAATGGGAGAAAATTGAGTCGGGCCGTTTTCTTGATATTTTTTCATGATTTGTCCCTATGGGTTTATAAAATTTGACACGCTTTTATTTGGGGTTGTTCAGATTCGAATCGGAGCTGATGCGATGAGAACTCGATTTTCAGAAAATTCTCATAGTGGTTAGTACACGGAAAATGGGAGAAAATCGAGTCGGACTATTTTCTTCATTTTTCCACAATTTGTCCCTATGGGTTTATAAAATTTGACACGCTTTTATTTGGGGTTGTTCGGACCCGAATCGGAGCTGATGCGATGAAAACTCGGTTTTCAGAAAATTCTCATAGTGGTTAGTACACGGTAAATGGGAGAAAATTGAGTCGGTCCAGTTTCTTCATTTTTCCACAATTTGTCCCTATGGGTTTATAAAATTTGACACGCTTTTATTTGGGGTTGTTCGGACCCGAATCGGAGCTGATACGATGAGAACTCGATTTTCGGAAAATTCTCATAGGGGCTAGTACACCGAAAATGGGAGAAAATTGAGTCGGGCCATTTTCTTGATATTTTTTCATGATTTGTCCCTATGTGTTTATAAAATTTGACTCGCTTTTATTTGGAGTTGTTCGGATTCGAATCGGAGCTGATGCGATGAGAACTCGATTTTCAGAAAATTCTCATAGTGGTTAGTACACGGAAAATGGGAGAAAATCGAGTCGGACTGTTTTCTTCATTTTTCCACAATTTGTCCCTATGGGTTTATAAAATTTGACACACTTTTATTTGGGGTTGTTCGGACCCAAATCGGATCTGATACGATGAGAACTCGATTTTCGGAAAATTCTCATAGGGGCTAGTACACCGAAAATGGGAGAAAATTGAGTCGGGCCATTTTCTTGATATTTTTTCATGATTTGTCCCTATGTGTTTATAAAATTTGACAAGCTTTTATTTGGGGTTGTTCGGATTCGAATCGGAGCTGATGCGATGAGAACTCGATTTTCAGAAAATTCTCATAGTGGTTAGTACACGGAAAATGGGAGAAAATTGAGTCGGACTGTTTTCTTCATTTTTCCACAATTTGTCCCTATGGGTTTATAAAATTTGACACGCTTTTATTTGGGGGTGTTGGGACGAATCGGATCTCGATACGATGAGAACTCGATTTTGGAAAATTCTCATAGGGGCTAGTACACCGAAAATGGGAGAAAATTGAGTCGGGCCGTTTTCTTGATAATTTTTAATGATTTGTCCCTATGGGTTTATAAAATTTGACACGCTTTTATTTGGGGTTGTTCAGATTCGAATCGGAGCTGATGCGATGAGAACTCGGTTTTCAGAAAATTCTCATAGTGGTTAGTACACGGAAAATGGGAGAAAATTGAGTCGGTCCAGTTTCTTCATTTTCCACAATTTGTCCATATGGGTTTATAAAATTTGACATGCTTTTATTTGGGGTTGTTTGGACCCGAATCGGAGCTGATACGATGAGAACTCGATTTTCGGAAAATTCTCATAGGGACTAGTACACCGAAAATGGGAGAAAATTGAGTCGGGCCATTTTCTTGATATTTTTTCATAATTTGTCCCTATGGGTTTGTAAAATTTGACACGCTTTTATTTGGGGTTGTTCGGATCCGAATCGGAGCTGATGTGATGAGAACTCGGTTTTCAGAAAATTCTCATAGTGGTTAGTACACGGAAAATGGGAGAAAATCGAGTCGGACTGTTTTCTTCATTTTTCCACAATTTGTCCCTATGGGTTTATAAAATTTGACACGCTTTTATTTGGGGTTGTTCGGATCCGAATCGGAGCTGATGCGATGAGAACTCGGTTTTCAGAAAATTCTCATAGGGGTTAGTACACGGAAAATGGGAGAAAATCGAGTCGGACTGTTTTCTTCATTTTTCCATAATTTGTCTCTATGGGTTTATAAAATTTGTCACGCTTTTATTTGGGGTTGTTCGGACCCGAATCGGAGCTGATACGATGAGAACTCGATTTTCGGAAAATTCTCATAGGGGCTAGTACACCGAAAATGGGAGAAAATTGAGTCGGGCCGTTTTCTTGATATTTTTTCATGATTTGTCCCTATGGGTTTATAAAATTTGACACGCTTTTATTTGGGGTTGTTCAGATTCGAATCGGAGCTGATGCGATGAGAACTCAGTTTTCAAAAATTCTCATAGTGGTTAGTACACGGAAAATGGGAGAAAATCGAGTCGGACTATTTTCTTCATTTTTCCACAATTTGTCCCTATGGGTTTATAAAATTTGACACGCTTTTATTTGGGGTTGTTCGGACCCGAATCGGAGCTGATGCGATGAAAACTCGGTTTTCAGAAAATTCTCATAGTGGTTAGTACACGGTAAATGGGAGAAAATTGAGTCGGTCCAGTTTCTTCATTTTTCCACAATTTGTCCCTATGGGTTTATAAAATTTGACACGCTTTTATTTGGGGTTGTTCGGACCCGAATCGGAGCTGATACGATGAGAACTCGATTTTCGGAAAATTCTCATAGGGGCTAGTACACCGAAAATGGGAGAAAATTGAGTCGGGCCATTTTCTTGATATTTTTTCATGATTTGTCCCTATGTGTTTATAAAATTTGACACGCTTTTATTTGGAGTTGTTCGGATTCGAATCGGAGCTGATGCGATGAGAACTCGATTTTCAGAAAATTCTCATAGTGGTTAGTACACGGAAAATGGGAGAAAATCGAGTCGGACTGTTTTCTTCATTTTTCCACAATTTGTCCCTATGGGTTTATAAAATTTGACACACTTTTATTTGGGGTTGTTCGGACCCAAATCGGATCTGATACGATGAGAACTCGATTTTCGGAAAATTCTCATAGGGGCTAGTACACCGAAAATGGGAGAAAATTGAGTCGGGCCATTTTCTTGATATTTTTTCATGATTTGTCCCTATGTGTTTATAAAATTTGACAAGCTTTTATTTGGGGTTGTTCGGATTCGAATCGGAGCTGATGCGATGAGAACTCGATTTTCAGAAAATTCTCATAGTGGTTAGTACACGGAAAATGGGAGAAAATTGAGTCGGACTGTTTTCTTCATTTTTCCACAATTTGTCCCTATGGGTTTATAAAATTTGACACGCTTTTATTTGGGGTTGTTCGGACCCAAATCGGATCTGATACGATGAGAACTCGATTTTCGGAAAATTCTCATAGGGGCTAGTACACCGAAAATGGGAGAAAATTGAGTCGGGCCGTTTTCTTGATATTTTTTCATGATTTGTCCCTATGGGTTTATAAAATTTGACACGCTTTTATTTGGGGTTGTTCAGATTCGAATCGGAGCTGATGCGATGAGAACTCGGTTTTCAGAAAATTCTCATAGTGGTTAGTACACGGAAAATGGGAGAAAATCGAGTCGGACTATTTTCTTCATTTTTCCACAATTTGTCCCTATGGGTTTATAAAATTTGACACGCTTTTATTTGGGGTTGTTCGGACCCGAATCGGAGCTGATGCGATGAGAACTCGGTTTTCAGAAAATTCTCATAGTGGTTAGTACACGGAAAATGGGAGAAAATTGAGTCGGTCCAGTTTCTTCATTTTTCCACAATTTGTCCCTATGGGTTTATAAAATTTGACACGCTTTTATTTGGGGTTGTTCGGACCCGAATCGGAGCTGATGCGATGAAAACTCGGTTTTCAGAAAATTCTCATAGTGGTTAGTACACGGTAAATGGGAGAAAATTGAGTCGGTCCAGTTTCTTCATTTTTCCACAATTTGTCCCTATGGGTTTATAAAATTTGACACGCTTTTATTTGGGGTTGTTCGGACCCGAATCGGAGCTGATACGATGAGAACTCGATTTTCGGAAAATTCTCATAGGGGCTAGTACACCGAAAATGGGAGAAAATTGAGTCGGGCCGTTTTCTTGATATTTTTTCATGATTTGTCCCTATGTGTTTATAAAATTTGACACGCTTTTATTTGGAGTTGTTCGGATTCGAATCGGAGCTGATGCGATGAGAACTCGATTTTCAGAAAATTCTCATAGTGGTTAGTTCACGGAAAATGGGAGAAAATCGAGTCGGACTGTTTTCTTCATTTTTCCATAATTTGTCTCTATGGGTTTATAAAATTTGTCACGCTTTTATTTGGGGTTGTTCGGACCCGAATCGGAGCTGATACGATGAGAACTCGATTTTCGGAAAATTCTCATAGGGGCTAGTACACCGAAAATGGGAGAAAATTGAGTCGGGCCGTTTTCTTGATATTTTTTCATGATTTGTCCCTATGTGTTTATAAAATTTGACAAGCTTTTATTTGGGGTTGTTCGCATTCGAATCGGAGCTGATGCGATGAGAACTCGATTTTCAGAAAATTTTCATAGTGGTTAGTACACGGAAAATGGGAGAAAATTGAGTCGGACTGTTTTCTTCATTTTTCCACAATTTGTCCCTATGGGTTTATAAAATTTGACAAGCTTTTATTTGGGGTTGTTCGGACCCGAATCGGATCGATACGATGAGAACTCGATTTTCGGAAAATTCTCATAGGGGCTAGTACACCGAAAATGGGAGAAAATTGAGTCGGCCGTTTTCTTGATATTTTTCATGATTTGTCCCTATGGGTTTATAAAATTTGACACGCTTTTATTTGGGGTTGTTCGATTCGAATCGGAGCCGATGCGATGAGAACTCGATTTAAAATTCTCATAGTGGTTATGACACGGAAAATGGGAGTAAATCGAGTCGAACTGTTTTCTTCTTTTTTCCACAATTTGTCACTTTGGGTTTATAAAATTTGACACGCTTTTATTTGTGGTTGTTCGGACCCGAATCGGAGCTGATGCGATGAGAACTCGGTTTTGAGAAAATTCTCATAGTGGTTAGTACACGGAAAATGGGAGAAAATTGAGTCGGTCCAGTTTCTTCATTTTTTCCACAATTTGTCCCTATGGGTTTATAAAATTTGACACGCTTTTATTTGGGGTTGTTCGGACCCGAATCGGAGCTGATACGATGAGAACTCGATTTTCGGAAAATTCTCATAGGGGTTAGCACACCGAAAATGGGAGAAAATTGAGTCGGGCCGTTTTCTTGATATTTTTTCATTATTTGTCCCTATGGGTTTATAAAATTTGACACGCTTTTATTTTGGGTTGTTCAGATTCGAATCGGAGCTGATGCGATGAGAACTCGGTTTTCAGAAAATTCTTATAGTGGTTAGTACACGGAAAATGGGAGAAAATCGAGTCGGACTATTTTCTTCATTTTTCCACAATTTGTCCCTATGGGTTTATAAAATTTGACACGCTTTTATTTGGGGTTGTTCGGACCCGAATCGGAGCTGATGCGATGAGAACTCGGTTTTCAGAAAATTCTCATAGTGGTTAGTACACGGAAAATGGGAGAAAATTGAGTCGGTCCAGTTTCTTCATTTTCCACAATTTGTCCATATGGGTTTATAAAATTTGACATGCTTTTATTTGGGGTTGTTTGTACCCGAATCGGAGCTGATACGATGAGAACTCGATTTTCGGAAAATTCTCATAGGGACTAGTACACCGAAAATGGGAGAAAATTGAGTCGGGCCATTTTCTTGATATTTTTTCATAATTTGTCCCTATGGGTTTGTAAAATTTGACACGCTTTTATTTGGGGTTGTTCGGATCCGAATCGGAGCTGATGTGATGAGAACTCGGTTTTCAGAAAATTCTCATAGTGGTTAGTACACGGAAAATGGGAGAAAATCGAGTCGGACTGTTTTCTTCATTTTTCCACAATTTGTCCCTATGGGTTTATAAAATTTGACACGCTTTTATTTGGGGTTGTTCGGATCCGAATCGGAGCTGATGCGATGAGAACTCGGTTTTCTGAAAATTCTCATAGGGGTTAGTACACGGAAAATGGGAGAAAATCGAGTCGGACTGCTTTCTTCATTTTTCCATAATTTGTCTCTATGGGTTTATAAAATTTGTCACGCTTTTATTTGGGGTTGTTCGGACCCGAATCGGGTGATACGATGAGAACTCGATTTTCGGAAAATTCTCATAGGGGCTAGTACACCGAAAATGGGAGAAAATTGAGTCGGGCCGGTTTCTTGATATTTTTTCATGATTTGTCCCAATGGGTTTATAAAATTTGACACGCTTTTATTTGGGGTTGTTCGGATTCGAATCGCATCTGATGCGATGAGAACTCGATTTTCAAAAATTCTCATAGTGGTTAGTACGGAAAATGGGAGAAAATCGAGTCGGACTATTTTCTTCATTTTTCCACAATTTGTCCCTATGGGTTTATAAAATTTGACACGCTTTTATTTGGGGTTGTTCGGACCCGAATCGGAGCCGATGCGATGAAAACTTCGGTTTTCGAAAATTCTCATAGTGGTTAGTACACGGTAAATGGGAGAAAATTGAGTCGGTCCAGCTTCTTCATTTTTCCACAATTTGTCCCTATGGGTTTATAAAATTTGACACGCTTTTATTTGGGGTTGTTCGGACCCGAATCGGAGCTGATACGATGAGAACTCGATTTTCGGAAAATTCTCATAGGGGCTAGTACACCGAAAATGGGAGAAAATTGAGTCGGGCCATTTTCTTGATATTTTTTCATGATTTGTCCCTATGTGTTTATAAAATTTGACTCGCTTTTATTTGGAGTTGTTCGGATTCGAATCGGAGCTGATGCGATGAGAACTCGATTTTCAGAAAATTCTCATAGTGGTTAGTACACGGAAAATGGGAGAAAATCGAGTCGGACTGTTTTCTTCATTTTTCCACAATTTGTCCCTATGGGTTTATAAAATTTGACACACTTTTATTTGGGGTTGTTCGGACCCAAATCGGATCTGATACGATGAGAACTCGATTTTCGGAAAATTCTCATAGGGGCTAGTACACCGAAAATGGGAGAAAATTGAGTCGGGCCATTTTCTTGATATTTTTTCATGATTTGTCCCTATGTGTTTATAAAATTTGACAAGCTTTTATTTGGGGTTGTTCGGATTCGAATCGGAGCTGATGCGATGAGAACTCGATTTTCGTAAAATTCTCATAGTGGTTAGTACACGGAAAATGGGAGAAAATTGAGTCGGACTGTTTTCTTCATTTTTCCACAATTTGTCCCTATGGGTTTATAAAATTTGACACGCTTTTATTTGGGGTTGTTCGGACCCGAATCGGATCTGATACGATGAGAACTCGATTTTCGGAAAATTCTCATAGGGGCTAGTACACCGAAAATGGGAGAAAATTGAGTCGGGCCGTTTTCTTGATATTTTTTCATGATTTGTCCCTATGGGTTTATAAAATTTGACACGCTTTTATTTGGGGTTGTTCGGATTCGAATCGGAGCTGATGCGATGAGAACTCGGTTTTCAGAAAATTCTCATAGTGGTTAGTACACGGAAAATGGGAGAAAATTGAGTCGGTCCAGTTTCTTCATTTTCCACAATTTGTCCATATGGGTTTATAAAATTTGACATGCTTTTATTTGGGGTTGTTTGGACCCGAATCGGAGCTGATACGATGAGAACTCGATTTTCGGAAAATTCTCATAGGGACTAGTACACCGAAAATGGGAGAAAATTGAGTCGGGCCATTTTCTTGATATTTTTTCATAATTTGTCCCTATGGGTTTGTAAAATTTGACACGCTTTTATTTGGGGTTGTTCGGATCCGAATCGGAGCTGATGCGATGAGAACTCGGTTTTCAGAAAATTCTCATAGTGGTTAGTACACGGAAAATGGGAGAAAATCGAGTCGGACTATTTTCTTCATTTTTCCACAATTTGTCCCTATGGGTTTATAAAATTTGACACGCTTTTATTTGGGGTTGTTCGGATCCGAATCGGAGCTGATGCGATGAGAACTCGGTTTTCAGAAAATTCTCATAGGGGTTAGTACACGGAAAATGGGAGAAAATCGAGTCGGACTGTTTTCTTCATTTTTCCATAATTTGTCTCTATGGGTTTATAAAATTTGTCACGCTTTTATTTGGGGTTGTTCGGACCCGAATCAGAGCTGATACGATGAGAACTCGATTTTCGGAAAATTCTCATAGGGGCTAGTACACCGAAAATGGGAGAAAATTGAGTCGGGCCGTTTTCTTGATATTTTTTCATGATTTGTCCCTATGGGTTTATAAAATTTGACACGCTTTTATTTGGGGTTGTTCAGATTCGAATCGGAGCTGATGCGATGAGAACTCAGTTTTCAAAAAATTCTCATAGTGGTTAGTACACGGAAAATGGGAGAAAATCGAGTCGGACTATTTTCTTCATTTTTCCACAATTTGTCCCTATGGGTTTATAAAATTTGACACGCTTTTATTTGGGGTTGTTCGGACCCGAATCGGAGCTGATGCGATGAAAACTCGGTTTTCAGAAAATTCTCATAGTGGTTAGTACACGGTAAATGGGAGAAAATTGAGTCGGTCCAGTTTCTTCATTTTTCCACAATTTGTCCCTATGGGTTTATAAAATTTGACACGCTTTTATTTGGGGTTGTTCGGACCCGAATCGGAGCTGATACGATGAGAACTCGATTTTCGGAAAATTCTCATAGGGGCTAGTACACCGAAAATGGGAGAAAATTGAGTCGGGCCATTTTCTTGATATTTTTTCATGATTTGTCCCTATGTGTTTATAAAATTTGACACGCTTTTATTTGGAGTTGTTCGGATTCGAATCGGAGCTGATGCGATGAGAACTCGATTTTCAGAAAATTCTCATAGTGGTTAGTACACGGAAAATGGGAGAAAATCGAGTCGGACTGTTTTCTTCATTTTTCCACAATTTGTCCCTATGGGTTTATAAAATTTGACACGCTTTTATTTGGGGTTGTTCGGACCCAAATCGGATCTGATACGATGAGAACTCGATTTTCGGAAAATTCTCATAGGGGCTAGTACACCGAAAATGGGAGAAAATTGAGTCGGGCCATTTTCTTGATATTTTTTCATGATTTGTCCCTATGTGTTTATAAAATTTGACAAGCTTTTATTTGGGGTTGTTCGGATTCGAATCGGAGCTGATGCGATGAGAACTCGATTTTCAGAAAATTCTCATAGTGGTTAGTACACGGAAAATGGGAGAAAATTGAGTCGGACTGTTTTCTTCATTTTTCCACAATTTGTCCCTATGGGTTTATAAAATTTGACACGCTTTTATTTGGGGTTGTTCAGACCCGAATCGGATCGATATGATGAGAACTCGATTTTCGGAAAATTCTCATAGGGGCTAGTACACCGAAAATGGGAGAAAATTGAGTCGGGCCGTTTTCTTGATTTTTTTTCTTGATTTGTCCCTTTGGGTTTATAATATTTGACACGGTTTTGTTTGGGGGTGTTCGATTCGAATCGGAGCCGATGCGATGAGAACTCGATTTTCGAAAATTCTCATAGTGGTTAGTACACGGAAAATGGGAGAAAATCGAGTCGGACTATTTTCTTCATTTTTCCACAATTTGTCCCTATGGGTTTATAAAATTTGACACGCTTTTATTTGGGGTTGTTCGGACCCGAATCGGAGCTGATGCGATGAGAACTCAGTTTTAAGAAAATTCTCATAGTGGTTAGTACACGGAAAATGGGAGAAAATTGAGTCGGTCCAGTTTCTTCATTTTTTCCACAATTTTTCCCTATGGGTTTATAAAATTTGACACGCTTTTATTTGGGGTTGTTCGGACCCGAATCGGAGCTGATGCGATGAAAACTCGGTTTTCAGAAAATTCTCATAGTGGTTAGTACACGGTAAATGGGAGAAAATTGAGTCGGTCCAGTTTCTTTATTTTTCCACAATTTGTCCCTATGGGTTTATAAAATTTGACACGCTTTTATTTGGGGTTGTTCGGACCCGAATCGGAGCTGATACGATGAGAACTCGATTTTCGGAAAATTCTCATAGGGGCTAGTACACCGAAAATGGGAGAAAATTGAGTCGGGCCGTTTTCTTGATATTTTTTCATGATTTGTCCCTATGTGTTTATAAAATTTGACACGCTTTTATTTGGAGTTGTTCGGATTCGAATCGGAGCTGATGCGATGAGAACTCGATTTTCAGAAAATTCTCATAGTGGTTAGTACACGGAAAATGGGAGAAAATCGAGTCGGACTGTTTTCTTCATTTTTCCACAATTTGTCCCTATGGGTTTATAAAATTTGACACGCTTTTATTTGGGGTTGTTCGGACCCGAATCGGATCTGATACGATGAGAACTCGATTTTCGGAAAATTCTCATAGGGGCTAGTACACCGAAAATGGGAGAAAATTGAGTCGGGCCGTTTTCTTGATATTTTTTCATGATTTGTCCCTATGTGTTTATAAAATTTGACAAGCTTTTATTTGGGGTTGTTCGGATTCGAATCGGAGCTGATGCGATGAGAACTCGATTTTCAGAAAATTCTCATAGTGGTTAGTACACGGAAAATGGGAGAAAATTGAGTCGGACTGTTTTCTTCATTTTTCCACAATTTGTCCCTATGGGTTTATAAAATTTGACACGCTTTTATTTGGGGTTGTTCAGACCCGAATCGGATCTGATACGATGAGAACTCGATTTTCGGAAAATTCTCATAGTGGTTAGTACACGGAAAATGGGAGAAAATTGAGTCGGACCGTTTTCTTGATATTTTTCATGATTTGTCCCTATGGGTTTATAAAATTTGACACGCTTTTATTTGGGGTTGTTCGGATTCGAATCGGAGCCGATGCGATGAGAACTCGATTTTCGAAAATTCTCATAGTGGTTAGTACACGAAAAATGGGAGAAAATCGAGTCGGACTATTTTCTTCATTTTTCCATGATTTGTCCCTATGGGTTTATAAAATTTGACACGCTTTTATTTGGGGTTGTTCGATTCGAATCGGAGCGATGCGATGAGAACTCGGTTTTGGAAAATTCTCATAGTGGTTAGTACACGGAAAATGGGAGAAAATTGAGTCGGTCCAGTTTCTTCATTTTTTCCACAATTTGTCCCTATGGGTTTATAAAATTTGACACGCTTTTATTTGGGGTTGTTCGGACCCGAATCGGAGCTGATGCGATGAGAACTCGGTTTTCAGAAAATTCTCATAGTGGTTAGAACACGGAAAATGGGAGAAAATTGAGTCGGTCCAGTTTCTTCATTTTCCACAATTTGTCCATATGGGTTTATAAAATTTGACATGCTTTTATTTGGGGTTGTTTGGACCCGAATCGGAGCTGATACGATGAGAACTCGATTTTCGGAAAATTCTCATATGGACTAGTACACCGAAAATGGGAGAAAATTGAGTCGGGCCATTTTCTTGATTTTTTTTCATAATTTGTCCCTATGGGTTTGTAAAATTTGACACGCTTTTATTTGGGGTTGTTCGGATCCGAATCGGAGCTGATGCGATGAGAACTCGGTTTTCAGAAAATTCTCATAGGGGTTAGTACACGGAAAATGGGAGAAAATCGAGTCTGACTGTTTTCTTCATTTTTCCATAATTTGTCTCTATGGGTTTATAAAATTTGACACGCTTTTATTTGGGGTTGTTCGGATTCAAATCGGAGCTGATGCGATGAGAACTCGATTTTCAGAAAATTCTCATAGTGGTTAGTACACGGAAAATGGGAGAAAATCGAGTCGGACTGTTTTCTTCATTTTTCCACAATTTGTCCCTATGGGTTTATAAAATTTGACACGCTTTTATTTGGGGTTGTTCGGACCCGAATCGGATCTGATACGATGAGAACTCGATTTTCGGAAAATTCTCATAGGGGCTAGTACACCGAAAATGGGAGAAAATTGAGTCGGGCCGTTTTCTTGATATTTTTTCATGATTTGTCCCTATGTGTTTATAAAATTTGACAAGCTTTTATTTGGGGTTGTTCGGATTCGAATCGGAGCTGATGCGATGAGAACTCGATTTTCAGAAAATTCTCATAGTGGTTAGTACACGGAAAATGGGAGAAAATTGAGTCGGACTGTTTTCTTCATTTTTCCACAATTTGTCCCTATGGGTTTATAAAATTTGACAAGCTTTTATTTGGGATTGTTCGGACCCGAATCGGATCTGATACGATGAGAACTCGATTTTCGGAAAATTCTCATAGGGGCTAGTACACCGAAAATGGGAGAAAATTGAGTCGGGCCGTTTTCTTGATATTTTTTCATGATTTGTCCCTATGTGTTTATAAAATTTGACAAGCTTTTATTTGGGGTTGTTCAGACCCGAATCGGAGCTGATATGATGAGAACTCGGTTTTCGGAAAATCCTCATAAGGGATAGTACACCGAAAATGGGAGAAAATTGATTCGGACTGTTTTCTTGATATTTTTTCATAATTTGTCTCTATGGGTTTGTAAAATTTGACACGCTTTTATTTGGGGTTGTTCGGATCCGAATCGGAGCTGATGCGATGAGAACTCGGTTTTCAGAAAATTCTCATAGGGGTTAGTACACGGAAAATGGGAGAAAATAGAGTCGGACTGTTTTCTTCATTTTTCCATAATTTGTCTCTATGGGTTTATAAAATTTGTCACGCTTTTATTTGGGGTTGTTCGGACCCGAATCAGAGCTGATACGATGAGAACTCGATTTTCGGAAAATTCTCATAGGGGCTAGTACACCGAAAATGGGAGAAAATTGAGTCGGGCCGTTTTCTTGATATTTTTTCATGATTTGTCCCTATGGGTTTATAAAATTTGACACGCTTTTATTTGGGGTTGTTCGGATCCGAATCGGAGCTGATGCGATGAGAAC
Source organism: Orobanche coerulescens (assembly GCA_033398695.1). NCBI lineage: Eukaryota > Viridiplantae > Streptophyta > Magnoliopsida > Lamiales > Orobanchaceae > Orobanche > Orobanche coerulescens. The sequence goes on from JAWKAU010000232.1 coordinate 66,484, forward strand.
TCGATTTTCAAAAAATTCTCATAGTGGTTAGTACACGGAAAATGGGAGAAAATCGAGTCGGACTATTTTCTTCATTTTTCCACAATTTGTCCCTATGGGTTTATAAAATTTGACACGCGTGTATTTGGGGGTGTTCGGACCCGAATCGGGTGATGCGATGAAAACTCGGTTTTGAAAAATTCTCATAGTGGTTAGTACAACGTAAATGGGAGAAAATTGAGTCGGTCATGTTTCTTCATTTTTCCACAATTTGTCCCTATGGGTTTATAAAATTTGACACGCTTTTATTTGGGGTTGTTCGGACCCGAATCGGAGCTGATACGATGAGAACTCGATTTTCAGAAAATTCTCATAGGGGCTAGTACACCGAAAATGGGAGAAAATTGAGTCGGGCCGTTTTCTTGATATTTTTTCATGATTTGTCCCTATGTGTTTATAAAATTTGACACGCTTTTATTTGGAGTTGTTCGGATTCGAATCGGAGCTGATGCGATGAGAACTCGATTTTCAGAAAATTCTCATAGTGGTTAGTACACGGAAAATGGGAGAAAATCGAGTCGGACTGTTTTCTTCATTTTTCCACAATTTGTCCCTATGGGTTTATAAAATTTGACACGCTTTTATTTGGGGTTGTTCGGACCCGAATCGGATCTGATACGATGAGAACTCAATTTTCGGAAAATTCTCATAGGGGCTAGTACACCGAAAATGGGAGAAAATTGAGTCGGGCCGTTTTCTTGATATTTTTTCATGATTTGTCCCTATGTGTTTATAAAATTTGACAAGCTTTTATTTGGGGTTGTTCGGATTCGAATCGGAGCTGATGCGATGAGAACTCGATTTTCAGAAAATTCTCATAGTGGTTAGTACACGGAAAATGGGAGAAAATTGAGTCGGACTGTTTTCTTCATTTTTCCACAATTTGTCCCTATGGGTTTATAAAATTTGACACGCTTTTATTTGGGGTTGTTCGGACCCGAATCGGATCTGATACGATGAGAACTCGATTTTCGGAAAATTCTCATAGGGGCTAGTACACCGAAAATGGGAGAAAATCGAGTCGGGCCATTTTCTTGATATTTTTTCATGATTTGTCCCTATGGGTTTATAAAATTTGACACGCTTTTATTTGGGGTTGTTCAGATTCGAATCGGAGCTCATGCGATGAGAACTCAGTTTTCAAAAAATTCTCATAGTGGTTAGTACACGGAAAATGGGAGAAAATCGAGTCGGACTATTTTCTTCATTTTTCCACAATTTGTCCCTATGGGTTTATAAAATTTGACACGCTTTTATTTGGGGTTGTTCGGACCCGAATCGGAGCTGATGCGATGAGAACTCGGTTTTCAGAAAATTCTCATAGTGGTTAGTACACGGAAAATGGGAGAAAATTGAGTCGGTCCAGTTTCTTCATTTTTCCACAATTTGTCCCTATGGGTTTATAAAATTTGACACGCTTTTATTTGGGGTTGTTCGGACCCGAATCGGAGCTGATACGATGAGAACTCGATTTTCGGAAAATTCTCATAGGGGCTAGTACACCGAAAATGGGAGAAAATTGAGTCGGGCCATTTTCTTGATATTTTTTCATGATTTGTCCCTATGTGTTTATAAAATTTGACACGCTTTTATTTGGGGTTGTTCGATTCGAATCGGAGCCGATGCGATGAGAACTCGATTTTCTGATATTTCTAATAGTGTTTAGTACCCGGAAAATGGGAGAATATCGAGTCGGACTATTTTCTTCCTTTTTACAAAATTTGTCCCTATGGGTTTATTAAATTTGACTCGATTTTATTTGGGGTTGTTCTGAACAGAATAGGATCTGATACTATGAGATCTCGATTTTCGAAAATTCTCATAGGGGCTAGTACACCGAAAATGGGAGAAAATTGAGTCGGGCCATTTTCTTGATATTTTTCATGATTTGTCCCTATGTGTTTATAAAATTTGACAAGATTTTATTTGGTGTTGTTCGGATTCGAATCGGAGCCGATGCGATGAGAACTCGATTTTCGTAAAATTCTCATAGTGGTTAGTACACGGAAAATGGGAGAAAATTGAGTCGGACCATTTTCTTCATATTTCCACAATATGTCCCAATGGGTTTATAAAATTTCACACGCTTTTATTTGGGGTTGTTCGGACCCGAATCGGATCGATACGATGAGAACTCGATTTTCGAAAATTCTCATAGGGGCTAGTACACGGAAAATGGGAGAAAATTGAGTCGGGCCGTTTTCTTGATTTTTTTTTCATGATTTGTCCCTATGGGTTTATAAAATTTGACACGCTTTTATTTGGGGTTGTTCGGTTCGAATCGGAGCTGATGCGATGAGAACTCGATTTTCAGAAAATTCTCATAGTGGTTAGTACACGGAAAATGGGAGAAAATCGAGTCGGACTGTTTTCTTCATTTTTCCACAATTTGTCCCTATGGGTTTATAAAATTTGACACGCTTTTATTTGGGGTTGTTCGGACCCGAATCGGAGCTGATGCGATGAGAACTCGATTTTCAGAAAATTCTCATAGTGGTTAGTACACGGAAAATGGGAGAAAATTGAGTCGGTCCATTTTCTTCATTTTTCCACAATTTGTCCCTATGGGTTTATAAAATTTGACACGCTTTTATTTGGGGTTGTTCGGACCCGAATCGGAGCTGATGCGATGAAAACTCGGTTTTCAGAAAATTCTCATAGTGGTTAGTACACGGTAAATGGGAGAAAATTGAGTCGGTCCAGTTTCTTCATTTTTCCACAATTTGTCCCTATGGGTTTATAAAATTTGACACGCTTTTATTTGGGGTTGTTCGGACCCGAATCGGAGCTGATACGATGAGAACTCGATTTTCGGAAAATTCTCATAGGGGCTAGTACACCGAAAATGGGAGAAAATTGACTCGGGCCGTTTTCTTGATATTTTTTCATGATTTGTCCCTATGTGTTTATAAAATTTGACACGCTTTTATTTGGAGTTGTTCGGATTCGAATCGGAGCTGATGCGATGAGAACTCGGTTTTCAGAAAATTCTTATAGTGGTTAGTACACGGAAAATGGGAGAAAATCGAGTCGGACTATTTTCTTCATTTTTCCACAATTTGTCCCTATGGGTTTATAAAATTTGACACGCTTTTATTTGGGGTTGTTCGGACCCGAATCGGAGCTGATGCGATGAGAACTCGGTTTTCAGAAAATTCTCATAGTGGTTAGAACACGGAAAATGGGAGAAAATTGAGTCGGTCCAGTTTCTTCATTTTCCACAATTTGTCCATATGGGTTTATAAAATTTGACATGCTTTTATTTGGGGTTGTTTGGACCCGAATCGGAGCTGATACGATGAGAACTCGATTTTCGGAAAATTCTCATATGGACTAGTACACCGAAAATGGGAGAAAATTGAGTCGGGCCATTTTCTTGATTTTTTTTCATAATTTGTCCCTATGGGTTTGTAAAATTTGACACGCTTTTATTTGGGGTTGTTCGGATCCGAATCGGAGCTGATGCGATGAGAACTCGGTTTTCAGAAAATTCTCATAGGGGTTAGTACACGGAAAATGGGAGAAAATCGAGTCGGACTGTTTTCTTCATTTTTCCATAATTTGTCTCTATGGGTTTATAAAATTTGACACGCTTTTATTTGGGGTTGTTCGGATTCAAATCGGAGCTGATGCGATGAGAACTCGATTTTCAGAAAATTCTCATAGTGGTTAGTACACGGAAAATGGGAGAAAATCGAGTCGGACTGTTTTCTTCATTTTTCCACAATTTGTCCCTATGGGTTTATAAAATTTGACACGCTTTTATTTGGGGTTGTTCGGACCCGAATCGGATCTGATACGATGAGAACTCGATTTTCGGAAAATTCTCATAGGGGCTAGTACACCGAAAATGGGAGAAAATTGAGTCGGGCCGTTTTCTTGATATTTTTTCATGATTTGTCCCTATGTGTTTATAAAATTTGACAAGCTTTTATTTGGGGTTGTTCGGATTCGAATCGGAGCTGATGCGATGAGAACTCGATTTTCAGAAAATTCTCATAGTGGTTAGTACACGGAAAATGGGAGAAAATTGAGTCGGACTGTTTTCTTCATTTTTCCACAATTTGTCCCTATGGGTTTATAAAATTTGACACGCTTTTATTTGGGGTTGTTCGGACCCAAATCGGATCTGATACGATGAGAACTCGATTTTCCGACAATTCTCATAGTGGCTAGTACACCGAAAATGGGAGAAAATTGAGTCGGGCCGTTTTCTTGATATTTTTCATGATTTGTCCCTATGGGTTTATAAAATTTGACACGCTTTTATTTGGGGTTGTTCGGTTCGAATCGGAGCTGATGCGATGAGAACTCGATTTTCAGAAAATTCTCATAGTGGTTAGTACACGGAAAATGGGAGAAAATCGAGTCGGACTATTTTCTTCATTTTTCCACAATTTGTCCCTATGGGTTTATAAAATTTGACACGCTTTTATTTGGGGTTGTTCGGACCCGAATCGGAGCTGATGCGATGAGAACTCGGTTTTCAGAAAATTCTCATAGTGGTTAGTACACGGAAAATGGGAGAAAATTGAGTCGGTCCAGTTTCTTCATTTTTCCACAATTTGTCCCTATGGGTTTATAAAATTTGACACGCTTTTATTTGGGGTTGTTCGGACCCGAATCGGAGTGATGCGATGAGAACTCGATTTTGTAAAATTCTCATAGTGGTTAGTACACGGAAAATGGGAGAAAATTGAGTCGGTCCAGTTTCTTCATTTTTCCACAATTTGTCCCTATGGGTTTATAAAATTTGACACGCTTTTATTTGGGGTTGTTCGGACCCGAATCGGATCTGATACGATGAGAACTCGATTTTCGGAAAATTCTCATAGGGGCTAGTACACCGAAAATGGGAGAAAATTGAGTCGGGCCGTTTTCTTGATATTTTTTCATGATTTGTCCCTATGTGTTTATAAAATTTGACAAGCTTTTATTTGGGGTTGTTCGGATTCGAATCGGAGCTGATGCGATGAGAACTCGATTTTCAGAAAATTCTCATAGTGGTTAGTACACGGAAAATGGGAGAAAATTGAGTCGGACTGTTTTCTTCATTTTTCCACAATTTGTCCCTATGGGTTTATAAAATTTGACACGCTTTTATTTGGGATTGTTCGGACCCGAATCGGATCTGATACGATGAGAACTCGATTTTCGGAAAATTCTCATAGGGGCTAGTACACCGAAAATGGGAGAAAATTGAGTCGGGCCGTTTTCTTGATATTTTTTCATGATTTGTCCCTATGTGTTTATAAAATTTGACAAGCTTTTATTTGGGGTTGTTCAGATTCGAATCGGAGCTGATATGATGAGAACTCGGTTTTCGGAAAATCCTCATAAGGGATAGTACACCGAAAATGGGAGAAAATTGATTCGGACTGTTTTCTTGATATTTTTTCATAATTTGTCTCTATGGGTTTGTAAAATTTGACACGCTTTTATTTGGGGTTGTTCGGATCCGAATCGGAGCTGATGCGATGAGAACTCGGTTTTCAGAAAATTCTCATAGGGGTTAGTACACGGAAAATGGGAGAAAATAGAGTCGGACTGTTTTCTTCATTTTTCCATAATTTGTCTCTATGGGTTTATAAAATTTGTCACGCTTTTATTTGGGGTTGTTCGGACCCGAATCAGAGCTGATACGATGAGAACTCGATTTTACTAAAATCCTCATAAGGGTTAGTACACCGGAAATGGGAGAAAATTGAGTCGGGCCGTTTTCTTGATATTTTTTCATGATTTGTCCCTATGGGTTTATAAAATTTGACACGCTTTTATTTGGGGTTGTTCAGATTCGAATCGGAGCTGATGCGATGAGAACTCGATTTTCAAAAAATTCTCATAGTGGTTAATACACGGAAAATGGGAGAAAATCGAGTCGGACTATTTTCTTCATTTTTCCACAATTTGTCCCTATGGGTTTATAAAATTTGACACGCTTTTATTTGGGGTTGTTCGGACCCGAATCGGAGTTGATGCGATGAGAACTCAGTTTTCAGAAAATTCTCATAGTGGTTAGTACACGGAAAATGGGAGAAAATTGAGTCGGTCCAGTTTCTTCATTTTTCCACAATTTGTCCCTATGGGTTTATAAAATTTGACACGCTTTTATTTGGGGTTGTGCGGACCCGCATCGGAGCTGATACGATGAGAACTCGATTTTCAGAAAATTCTCAGAGGGTCTAGTACACCGCAAATGGGAGAAACTTGAGTCGGGCCGTTTTGTTGATATATTTTCATGATTTGTCCCCATGTGTTTATAAAATTTGACACGCTTTTATTTGGAGTTGTTCGGATTCGAATCGGAGCCGATGCGATGAGAACTCGATTTTCGTAAAATTCTCATAGTGGTTAGTACACGGAAAATGGGAGAAAATCGAGTCTGACTGCTTTCTTCATTTTTCCACAATTTGTCCCTATGGGTTTATAAAATTTGACACGCTTTTATTTGGGGTTGTTCGGACCCGAATCGGATCTGATACGATGAGAACTCAATTTTCGGAAAATTCTCATAGGGGCTAGTACACCGAAAATGGGAGAAAATTGAGTCGGGCCGTTTTCTTGATATTTTTTCATGATTTGTCCCTATGTGTTTATAAAATTTGACAAGCTTTTATTTGGGGTTGTTCGGATTCGAATCGGAGCTGATGCGATGAGAACTCGATTTTCAGAAAATTCTCATAGTGGTTAGTACACGGAAAATGGGAGAAAATTGAGTCGGACTGTTTTCTTCATTTTTCCACAATTTGTCCCTATGGGTTTATAAAATTTGACACGCTTTTATTTGGGGTTGTTCGGACCCGAATCGGATCTGATACGATGAGAACTCGATTTTCGGAAAATTCTCATAGGGGCTAGTACACCGAAAATGGGAGAAAATTGAGTCGGGCCGTTTTCTTGATATTTTTTCATGATTTGTCCCTATGGGTTTATAAAATTTGACACGCTTTTATTTGGGGTTGTTCAGATTCGAATCGGAGCTCATGCGATGAGAACTCAGTTTTCAAAAAATTCTCATAGTGGTTAGTACACGGAAAATGGGAGAAAATCGAGTCGGACTATTTTCTTCATTTTTCCACAATTTGTCCCTATGGGTTTATAAAATTTGACACGCTTTTATTTGGGGTTGTTCGGACCCGAATCGGAGCTGATGCGATGAGAACTCGGTTTTCAGAAAATTCTCATAGTGGTTAGTACACGGAAAATGGGAGAAAATTGAGTCGGTCCAGTTTCTTCATTTTTCCACAATTTGTCCCTATGGGTTTATAAAATTTGACACGCTTTTATTTGGGGTTGTTCGGACCCGAATCGGAGCTGATACGATGAGAACTCGATTTTCGGAAAATTCTCATAGGGGCTAGTACACCGAAAATGGGAGAAAATTGAGTCGGGCCATTTTCTTGATATTTTTTCATGATTTGTCCCTATGTGTTTATAAAATTTGACACGCTTTTATTTGGAGTTGTTCGATTCGAATCGGAGCCGATGCGCTGAGAACTCGATTTTCCGAAAACTCTCATAGTGGTTAGTACACGGAAAATTGGATAAAATCGTGTCTGACTTTTTTCTTCATTTTTCCACAATTTGTCCCTATGGGTTTATAAAATTTGACACGCTTTTATTTGGGGTTGTTCGGACCCGAATCGGATCTGATACGATGAGAACTCGATTTTCGGAAAATTCTCATAGGGGCTAGTACACCGAAAATGGGAGAAAATTGAGTCGGGCCATTTTCTTGATATTTTTTCATGATTTGTCCCTATGTGTTTATAAAATTTGACAAGCTTTTATTTGGGGTTGTTCGGATTCGAATCGGAGCTGATGCGATGAGAACTCGATTTTCAGAAAATTCTCATAGTGGTTAGTACACGGAAAATGGGAGAAAATTGAGTCGGACTGTTTTCTTCATTTTTCCACAATTTGTCCCTATGGGTTTATAAAATTTGACACGCTTTTATTTGGGGTTGTTCGGACCCAAATCGGATCTGATACGATGAGAACTCGATTTTCGGAAAATTCTCATAGGGGCTAGTACACCGAAAATGGGAGAAAATTGAGTCGGGCCGTTTTCTTGATATTTTGTCATGATTTGTCCCTAGGGGTTTATAAAATTTGACACGCTTTTATTTGGGGTGGTTCGGATTCGAGTCGGAGCTGGTGCGATGAGAACTCAATTTTCAGAAAATTCTCATAGTGGTTAGTACACGGAAAATGGGAGAAAATCGAGTCGGACTATTTTCTTCATTTTTCCACAATTTGTCCCTATGGGTTTATAAAATTTGACACGCTTTTATTTGGGGTTGTTCGGACCCGAATCGGAGCTGATGCGATGAGAACTCGGTTTTCAGAAAATTCTCATAGTGGTTAGTACACGGAAAATGGGAGAAAATTGAGTCGGTCCATTTTCTTCATTTTTTCCACAATTTGTCCCTATGGGTTTATAAAATTTGACACGCTTTTATTTGGGGTTGTTCGGACCCGAATCGGAGCTGATGCGATGAGAACTCGGTTTTCAGAAAATTCTCATAGTGGTTAGTACACGGAAAATGGGAGAAAATTGAGTCGGTCCAGTTTCTTCATTTTTCCACAATTTGTCCCTATGGGTTTATAAAATTTGACACGCTTTTATTTGGGGTTGTTCGGACCCGAATCGGAGCTGATACGATGAGAACTCGATTTTCGGAAAATTCTCATAGGGGCTAGTACACCGAAAATGGGAGAAAATTGAGTCGGGCCGTTTTCTTGATATTTTTTCATGATTTGTCCCTATGTGTTTATAAAATTTGACACGCTTTTATTTGGGGTTGTTCGGATTCGAATCGGAGCTGATGCGATGAGAACTCGGTTTTCAGAAAATTCTTATAGTGGTTAGTACACGGAAAATGGGAGAAAATCGAGTCGGACTATTTTCTTCATTTTTCCACAATTTGTCCCTATGGGTTTATAAAATTTGACACGCTTTTATTTGGGGTTGTTCGGACCCGAATCGGAGCTGATGCGATGAGAACTCGGTTTTCAGAAAATTCTCATAGTGGTTAGTACACGGAAAATGGGAGAAAATTGAGTCGGTCCAGTTTCTTCATTTTCCACAATTTGTCCATATGGGTTTATAAAATTTGACATGCTTTTATTTGGGGTTGTTTGGACCCGAATCGGAGCTGATACGATGAGAACTCGATTTTCTGAAAATTCTCATAGGGAGTAGTACACCGAAAATGGGAGAAAATTGAGTCGGGCCATTTTCTTGATATTTTTTCATAATTTATCCCTATGGGTTTGTAAAATTTGACACGCTTTTATTTGGGGTTGTTCGGATCCGAATCGGAGCTGATGCGATGAGAACTCGGTTTTCAGAAAATTCTCATAGGGGTTAGTACACGGAAAATGGGAGAAAATCGAGTCGGACTGTTTTCTTCATTTTTCCATAATTTGTCTCTATGGGTTTATAAAATTTGACACGCTTTTATTTGGGGTTGTTCGGATTCAAATCGGAGCTGATGCGATGAGAACTCGATTTTCAGAAAATTCTCATAGTGGTTAGTACACGGAAAATGGGAGAAAATCGAGTCGGACTGTTTTCTTCATTTTTCCACAATTTGTCCCTATGGGTTTATAAAATTTGACACGCTTTTATTTGGGGTTGTTCGGACCCGAATCGGATCTGATACGATGAGAACTCGATTTTCGGAAAATTCTCATAGGGGCTAGTACACCGAAAATGGGAGAAAATTGAGTCGGGCCGTTTTCTTGATATTTTTTCATGATTTGTCCCTATGTGTTTATAAAATTTGACAAGCTTTTATTTGGGGTTGTTCGGATTCGAATCGGAGCTGATGCGATGAGAACTCGATTTTCAGATTATTCTCATTGTGGTTAGTACACGGATAATTGGAGAAAATTGAGTCTGACTGTTTTCTTCATTTTTCCACAATTTGTCCCTATGGGTTTATAAAATTTGACACGCTTTTATTTGGGGTTGTTCGGACCCGAATCGGATCCGATACGATGAGAACTCGATTTTCGAAAATTCTCATAGGGGCTAGTACACCGAAAATGGGAGAAAATTGAGTCGGGCCGTTTTCTTGATATTTTTCATGATTTGTCCCTATGGGTTTATAAAATTTGACACGCTTTTATTTGGGGTTGTTCGATTCGAATCGGAGCCGATGCGATGAGAACTCGCTTTTCAAAATTCTCATAGTGGTTAGTACACGAAAATGGGAGAAAATCGAGTCGGACTATTTTCTTCATTTTTCCACAAATTGTCCCTATGGGTTTATAAAATTTGACACGCTTTTATTTGGGGTTGTTCGGACCGAATCGAGCCGATGCGATGAGAACTCGGTTTTGTAAAATTCTCATAGTGGTTAGTACACGGAAAATGGGAGAAAATTGAGTCGGTCCAGTTTCTTTCATTTTTCCACAATTTGTCCCTATGGGTTTATAAAATTTGACACGCTTTTATTTGGGGTTGTTCGGACCCGAATCGGAGCTGATACGATGAGAACTCGATTTTCGGAAAATTCTCATAGGGGTTAGCACACCGAAAATGGGAGAAAATTGAGTCGGGCCGTTTTCTTGATATTTTTTCATGATTTGTCCCTATGGGTTTATAAAATTTGACACGCTTTTATTTTGGGTTGTTCAGATTCGAATCGGAGCTGATGCGATGAGAACTCGGTTTTCAGAAAATTCTTATAGTGGTTAGTACACGGAAAATGGGAGAAAATCGAGTCGGACTATTTTCTTCATTTTTCCACAATTTGTCCCTATGGGTTTATAAAATTTGACACGCTTTTATTTGGGGTTGTTCGGACCCGAATCGGAGCTGATGCGATGAGAACTCGGTTTTCAGAAAATTCTCATAGTGGTTAGTACACGGAAAATGGGAGAAAATTGAGTCGGTCTTTTTTCTTCATTTTCCACAATTTGTCCATATGGGTTTATAAAATTTGACATGCTTTTATTTGGGGTTGTTTGGACCCGAATCGGAGCTGATACGATGAGAACTCGATTTTCGGAAAATTCTCATAGGGAGTAGTACACCGAAAATGGGAGAAAATTGAGTCGGGCCATTTTCTTGATATTTTTTCATAATTTGTCCCTATGGGTTTGTAAAATTTGACACGCTTTTATTTGGGGTTGTTCGGATCCGAATCGGAGCTGATGCGATGAGAACTCTGCCGTAAAATTCTCATAGGGGTTAGTACACTAAAATGGGAGAAAATCGAGTCGGACTGCTTTCTTCATTTTTCCATAATTTGTCTCTATGGGTTTATAAAATTTGACACGCTTTTATTTGGGGTTGTTCGATTCAAATCGAGTCGATGCGATGAGAACTCGATTTTCGTAAAATTCTCATAGTGGTTAGTACACTAAAATGGGAGAAAATCGAGTCGGACTGCTTTCTTCATTTTTCCACAATTTGTCCCTATGGGTTTATAAAATTTGACACGCTTTTATTTGGGGTTGTTCGGACCGAATCGGATCCGATACGATGAGAACTCGATTTTCGAAAAATTCTCATAGGGGCTAGTACACCGAAAATGGGAGAAAATTGAGTCGGGCCGTTTTCTTGATATTTTTTCATGATTTGTCCCTATGTGTTTATAAAATTTGACAAGCTTTTATTTGGGGTTGTTCGGATTCGAATCGGAGCTGATGCGATGAGAACTCGATTTTCGGAAAATTCTCATAGGGGCTAGTACACCGAAAATGGGAGAAAATTGAGTCGGGCCGTTTTCTTAATTTTTCCACAATTAGTCCCTATGGGTTTATAAAATTTGACACGCTTTTATTTGGGGTTGTTCGACCCGAATCGGATCTGATACGATGAGAACTCGATTTTCGGAAAATTCTCATAGGGGCTAGTACACCGAAAATGGGAGAAAATTGAGTCGGGCCGTTTTCTTGATATTTTTTCATGATTTGTCCCTATGGGTTTATAAAATTTGACACGCTTTTATTTGGGGTTGTTCAGATTCGAATCGGAGCTGATATGATGAGAACTCGGTTTTCGGAAAATCCTCATAAGGGATAGTACACCGAAAATGGGAGAAAATTGATTCGGACTGTTTTCTTGATATTTTTTCATAATTTGTCTCTATGGGTTTGTAAAATTTGACACGCTTTTATTTGGGGTTGTTCGGATCCGAATCGGAGCTGATGCGATGAGAACTCGGTTTTCAGAAAATTCTCATAGTGGTTAGTACACGGAAAATGGGAGAAAATTGAGTCGGACTGTTTTCTTCATTTTTCCATAATTTGTCTCTATGGGTTTATAAAATTTGACACGCTTTTATTTGGGGTTGTTCGGACCCGAATCGGAGCTGATACGATGAGAACTCGATTTTCGGAAAATTCTCATAGGGGTTAGCACACCGAAAATGGGAGAAAATTGAGTCGGGCCGTTTTCTTGATATTTTTTCATGATTTGTCCCTATGGGTTTATAAAATTTGACACGCTTTTATTTTGGGTTGTTCAGATTCGAATCGGAGCTGATGCGATGAGAACTCGGTTTTCAGAAAATTCTTATAGTGGTTAGTACACGGAAAATGGGAGAAAATCGAGTCGGACTATTTTCTTCATTTTTCCACAATTTGTCCCTATGGGTTTATAAAATTTGACACGCTTTTATTTGGGGTTGTTCGACCCGAATCGAGCCGATGCGATGAGAACTCGGTTTTCAGAAAATTCTCATAGTGGTTAGTACACGGAAAATGGGAGAAAATTGAGTCGGTCCAGTTTCTTCATTTTCCACAATTTGTCCATATGGGTTTATAAAATTTGACATGCTTTTATTTGGGGTTGTTTGGACCCGAATCGGAGCTGATACGATGAGAACTCGATTTTCTAAAATTCTCATAGGACTAGTACACCGAAAATGGGAGAACATTGAGTCGGGCCGTTTTCTTGAAATTTTTTCATAATTTGTCCATACGGGGTAGTAAAATGTGACACGCTTTTAGGTGGTGTTGTTCGGAACCGAATCGGAGCGGATGCGATGAGAACTCGGTTTTGTAAAATTCTCATAGGGTTAGTACACGGAAAATGGGAGAAAATCGAGTCGGACTGTTTTCTTCATTTTTCCATAATTTGTCTCTATGGGTTTATAAAATTTGACACGCTTTTATTTGGGGTTGTTCGGATTCAAATCGGAGCTGATGCGATGAGAACTCGATTTTCAGAAAATTCTCATAGTGGTTAGTACACGGAAAATGGGAGAAAATCGAGTCGGACTGTTTTCTTCATTTTTCCACAATTTGTCCCTATGGGTTTATAAAATTTGACACGCTTTTATTTGGGGTTGTTCGGACCCGAATCGGATCTGATACGATGAGAACTCGATTTTCGGAAAATTCTCATAGGGGCTAGTACACCGAAAATGGGAGAAAATTGAGTCGGGCCGTTTTCTTGATATTTTTTCATGATTTGTCCCTATGTGTTTATAAAATTTGACAAGCTTTTATTTGGGGTTGTTCGGATTCGAATCGGAGCTGATGCGATGAGAACTCGATTTTCAGAAAATTCTCATAGTGGTTAGTACACGGAAAATGGGAGAAAATTGAGTCGGACTGTTTTCTTCATTTTTCCACAATTTGTCCCTATGGGTTTATAAAATTTGACACGCTTTTATTTGGGATTGTTCGGACCCGAATCGGATCTGATACGATGAGAACTCGATTTTTGGAAAATTCTCATAGGGGCTAGTACACCGAAAATGGGAGAAAATTGAGTCGGGCCGTTTTCTTGATATTTTTTCATGATTTGTCCCTATGTGTTTATAAAATTTGACAAGCTTTTATTTGGGGTTGTTCAGACCCGAATCGGAGCTGATATGATGAGAACTCGGTTTTCGGAAAATCCTCATAAGGGATAGTACACCGGAAATGGGAGAAAATTGATTCGGACTGTTTTCTTGATATTTTTTCATAATTTGTCTCTATGGGTTTGTAAAATTTGACACGCTTTTATTTGGGGTTGTTCGGATCCGAATCGGAGCTGATGCGATGAGAACTCTGTTTTCAGAAAATTCTCATAGGGGTTAGTACACGGAAAATGGGAGAAAATCGAGTCGGACTGTTTTCTTCATTTTTCCATAATTTGTCTCTATGGGTTTATAAAATTTGTCACGCTTTTATTTGGGGTTGTTCGGACCCGAATCAGAGCTGATACGATGAGAACTCGATTTTCGGAAAATTCTCATAGGGGCTAGTACACCGAAAATGGGAGAAAATTGAGTCGGGCCGTTTTCTTGATATTTTTTCATGATTTGTCCCTATGGGTTTATAAAATTTGACACGCTTTTATTTGGGGTTGTTCAGATTCGAATCGGAGCTGATGCGATGAGAACTCAGTTTTCAAAAAATTCTCATAGTGGTTAGTACACGGAAAATGGGAGAAAATCGAGTCGGACTATTTTCTTCATTTTTCCACAATTTGTCCCTATGGGTTTATAAAATTTGACAGGCTTTTATTTGGGGTTGTTCGGACCCGAATCGGAGCTGATGCGATGAAAACTCGGTTTTCAGAAAATTCTCATAGTGGTTAGTACACGGTAAATGGGAGAAAATTGAGTCGGTGCAGTTTCTTCATTTTTCCACTATTTGTCCCTATGGGTTTATAAAATTTGACACGCTTTTATTTGGGGTTGTTCGGACCCGAATCGGAGCCGATACGATGAGAACTCGATTTTCTAAAATTCTCATAGGGGCTAGTACACCGAAAATGGGAGAAAATTGAGTCGGGCCGCTTTCTTGATATTTTTCATGATTTGTCCCTATGTGTTTATAAAATTTGACACGCTTTTATTTGGAGTTGTTCGATTCGAATCGGAGCCGATGCGATGAGAACTCGATTTTCGTAAAATTCTCATAGTGGTTAGTACACTAAAATGGGAGAAAATCGAGTCTGACTGCTTTTCTTCATTTTTCCACAATTTGTCCCTATGGGTTTATAAAATTTGACACGCTTTTATTTGGGGTTGTTCGACCCGAATCGGATCCGATACGATGAGAACTCAATTTTCTAAAATTCTCATAGGGGCTAGTACACCGAAAATGGGAGAAAATTGAGTCGGGCCGTTTTCTTGATATTTTTCATGATTTGTCCCTATGTGTTTATAAAATTTGACAAGCTTTTATTTGGGGTTGTTCGATTCGAATCGGAGCCGATGCGATGAGAACTCGATTTTCGTAAAATTCTCATAGTGGTTAGTACACGGAAAATGGGAGAAAATCGAGTCGGACTGTTTTCTTCATTTTTCCACAATTTGTCCCTATGGGTTTATAAAATTTGACACGCTTTTATTTGGGGTTGTTCGGACCCGAATCGGATCTGATACGATGAGAACTCGATTTTCGGAAAATTCTCATAGGGGCTAGTACACCGAAAATGGGAGAAAATTGATTCGGGCCGTTTTCTTGATATTTTTTAATGATTTGTCCCTATGTGTTTATAAAATTTGACAAGCTTTTATTTGGGGTTGTTCGGATTCGAATCGGAGCTGATGCGATGAGAACTCGATTTTCAGAAAATTCTCATAGTGGTTAGTACACGGAAAATGGGAGAAAATTGAGTCGGACTGTTTTCTTCATTTTTCCACAATTTGTCCCTATGGGTTTATAAAATTTGACACGCTTTTATTTGGGATTGTTCGACCGAATCGGATCCGATACGATGAGAACTCGATTTTGGAAAATTCTCATAGGGGCTAGTACACGAAAATGGGAGAAAATTGAGTCGGCCGCTTTCTTGATATTTTTCATGATTTGTCCCTATGTGTTTATAAAATTTGACAAGCTTTTATTTGGGGTTGTTCGACCGAATCGGAGCCGATATGATGAGAACTCGATTTTCGGAAAATCCTCATAGGGATAGTACACCTAAATGGGAGAAAATTGATTCGACGCTTTTCTTGATATTTTTCATAATTTGTCTCTATGGGTTTGTAAAATTTGACACGCTTTTATTTGGGGTTGTTCGATCCGAATCGGAGCCGATGCGATGAGAACTCGGTTTTCGTAAAATTCTCATAGTGGTTAGTACACTAAAATGGGAGAAAATCGAGTCGGACTGCTTTTCTTCATTTTTCCATAATTTGTCTCTATGGGTTTATAAAATTTGTCACGCTTTTATTTGGGGTTGTTCGGACCCGAATCGGAGCCGATACGATGAGAACTCGATTTTCGGAAAATTCTCATAGGGGCTAGTACACCGAAAATGGGAGAAAATTGAGTCGGGCCGCTTTCTTGATATTTTTCATGATTTGTCCCTATGGGTTTATAAAATTTGACACGCTTTTATTTGGGGTTGTTCGATTCGAATCGGAGCCGATGCGATGAGAACTCGATTTTCAAAAATTCTCATAGTGGTTAGTACACTAAAATGGGAGAAAATCGAGTCGGACTATTTTCTTCATTTTTCCACAATTTGTCCCTATGGGTTTATAAAATTTGACACGCTTTTATTTGGGGTTGTTCGACCGAATCGAGCCGATGCGATGAAAACTCGGTTTTCAGAAAATTCTCATAGTGGTTAGTACACGGTAAATGGGAGAAAATTGAGTCGGTCCAGTTTCTTCATTTTTCCACAATTTGTCCCTATGGGTTTATAAAATTTGACACGCTTTTATTTGGGGTTGTTCGGACCCGAATCGGAGCTCATACGATGAGAACTCGATTTTCGAAAAATTCTCATAGGGGCTAGTACACCGAAAATGGGAGAAAATTGAGTCGGGCCGTTTTCTTGATATTTTTTCATGATTTGTCCCTATGTGTTTATAAAATTTGACAAGCTTTTATTTGGGGTTGTTCGGATTCGAATCGAGCCGATGCGATGAGAACTCGATTTTCGTAAAATTCTCATAGTGGTTAGTACACGGAAAATGGGAGAAAATCGAGTCGGACTGCTTTCTTCATTTTTCCACAATTTGTCCCTATGGGTTTATAAAATTTGACACGCTTTTATTTGGGGTTGTTCGACCCGAATCGGATCTCGATACGATGAGAACTCGATTTTCGGAAAATTCTCATAGGGGCTAGTACACCCAAAATGGGAGAAAAAAGAGTCGGCCGTTTTCTTGATATTTTTCATGATTTGTCCCTATGGGTTTATAAAATTTGACACGCTTTTATTTGGGGTTGTTCGATTCGAATCGAGCCGATGCGATGAGAACTCGATTTTTAAAATTCTCATAGTGGTTAGTACACGAAAAAAGGGAGAAAATCGATTCGGACTATTTTCTACATAATTCCAAAATTTGAACCTATCGGTTTAAAAAATTTGACTCGCTTTTATTTGGGGTTGTTCGACCGAATCGAGCCGATGCGATGAGAACTCGGTTTTCGTAAAATTCTCATAGTGGTTAGTACACTAAAATGGGAGAAAATTGAGTCGGTCCAGCTTTCTTCATTTTTCCACAATTTGTCCCTATGGGTTTATAAAATTTGACACGCTTTTATTTGGTGTTGTTCGGAGCCGTATCGGAGCTGATACTTTGAGTACTCGTTTTTCAGAATTTTCTCATAGGGGTTTTCTCACTGAAAATGGTAGAAAATTGAGTCGGGCAGTTTTCTTGATATTTTTTCTTGATTTGTCCCTTTGGGTTTATATAATTTGACACGCTTTTATTTTGGGTTGTTCGATTCGAATCGGAGCCGATGCGATGAGAACTCGGTTTTCAAAATTCTTATAGTGGTTAGTACACTAAAATGGGAGAAAATCGAGTCGGACTATTTTCTTCATTTTTCCACAATTTGTCCCTATGGGTTTATAAAATTTGACACGCTTTTATTTGGGGTTGTTCGACCCGAATCGGAGCCGATGCGATGAGAACTCGGTTTTGAAAATTCTCATAGTGGTTAGTACACTAAAATGGGAGAAAATTGAGTCGGTCCAGCTTTCTTCATTTTCCACAATTTGTCCATATGGGTTTATAAAATTTGACATGCTTTTATTTGGGGTTGTTTGGACCGAATCTGAGCCGATACGATGAGAACTCGATTTTCGGAAAATTCTCATATGGACTAGTACACCGAAAATGGGAGAAAATTGAGTCGGGCCATTTTCTTGATATTTTTCATAATTTGTCCCTATGGGTTTGTAAAATTTGACACGCTTTTATTTGGGGTTGTTCGATCCGAATCGGAGCCGATGCGATGAGAACTCGGTTTTCGTAAAATTCTCATAGGGGTTAGTACACGGAAAATGGGAGAAAATCGAGTCGGACTGCTTTTCTTCATTTTTCCATAATTTGTCTCTATGGGTTTATAAAATTTGACACGCTTTTATTTGGGGTTGTTCGATTCAAATCGGAGTCGATGCGATGAGAACTCGATTTTCGTAAAATTCTCATAGTGGTTAGTACACGGAAAATGGGAGAAAATCGAGTCGGACTGCTTTTCTTCATTTTTCCACAATTTGTCCCTATGGGTTTATAAAATTTGACACGCTTTTATTTGGGGTTGTTCGACCCGAATCGGAGCCGATGCGATGAGAACTCGGTTTCGTAAAATTCTCATAGTGGTTAGTACACTAAAATGGGAGAAAATTGAGTCGGTCCAGTTTCTTCATTTTTCCACAATTTGTCCCTATGGGTTTATAAAATTTGACACGCTTTTATTTGGGGTTGTTCGGACCCGAATCGGAGCTGATACGATGAGAACTCGATTTTCGGAAAATTCTCATAGGGGCTAGTACACCGAAAATGGGAGAAAATTGAGTCGGGCCGTTTTCTTGATATTTTTTCATGATTTGTCCCTATGTGTTTATAAAATTTGACACGCTTTTATTTTGGGTTGTTCGTTTTCTTATCGGAGCTGATGCGATGAGAACTCGGTTTTCATAAAATTCTCATAGTGGTTAGTACACGGAAAATGGGAGAAAATCGAGTCGGACTATTTTCTTCATTTTTCCACAATTTGTCCCTATGGGTTTATAAAATTTGACACGCTTTTATTTGGGGTTGTTCGGACCCGAATCGGAGCTGATGCAATGAGAACTCGGTTTTAAAATTCTCATAGTGGTTAGTACACGGAAAATGGGAGAAAATTGAGTCGGTCCAGCTTTCTTCATTTTCCACAATTTGTCCATATGGGTTTATAAAATTTGACATGCTTTTATTTGGGGTTGTTCGACCCGAATCGGAGCCGATACGATGAGAACTCGATTTTCTAAAATTCTCATATGGACTAGTACACGAAAATGGGAGAAAATTGAGTCGGGCCATTTTCTTGATATTTTTCATAATTTGTCCCTATGGGTTTATAAAATTTGACACGCTTTTATTTGGGGTTGTTCGATCCGAATCGAGCCGATGCGATGAGAACTCGTTTTGTAAAATTCTCATAGGGTTAGTACACTAAAATGGGAGAAAATCGAGTCGGACTGCTTTCTTCATTTTTCCATAATTTGTCTCTATGGGTTTATAAAATTTGACACGCTTTTATTTGGGGTTGTTCGGATTCAAATCGGAGCCGATGCGATGAGAACTCGATTTTCGTAAAATTCTCATAGTGGTTAGTACACTAAAATGGGAGAAAATCGAGTCGGACTGCTTTCTTCATTTTTCCACAATTTGTCCCTATGGGTTTATAAAATTTGACACGCTTTTATTTGGGGTTGTTCGGACCGAATCGGATCCGATACGATGAGAACTCGATTTTCGGAAAATTCTCATAGGGGCTAGTACACCGAAAATGGGAGAAAATTGAGTCGGGCCGCTTTCTTGATATTTTTCATGATTTGTCCCTATGTGTTTATAAAATTTGACAAGCTTTTATTTGGGGTTGTTCGATTCGAATCGAGCCGATGCGATGAGAACTCGATTTTCGTAAAATTCTCATAGTGGTTAGTACACTAAAATGGGAGAAAATTGAGTCGGACTGCTTTTCTTCATTTTTCCACAATTTGTCCCTATGGGTTTATAAAATTTGACACGCTTTTATTTGGGGTTGTTCGACCGAATCGGATCCGATACGATGAGAACTCGATTTTCGGAAAATTCTCATAGGGGCTAGTACACCGAAAATGGGAGAAAATTGAGTCGGGCCGTTTTCTTGATATTTTTCATGATTTGTCCCTATGGGTTTATAAAATTTGACACGCTTTTATTTGGGGTTGTTCGATTCGAATCGGAGCCGATGCGATGAGAACTCGCTTTAAAATTCTCATAGTGGTTAGTACACGAAAATGGGAGAAAATCGAGTCGGACTATTTTCTTCATTTTTCCACAATTTGTCCCTATGGGTTTATAAAATTTGACACGCTTTTATTTGGGGTTGTTCGACCCGAATCGGAGCCGATGCGATGAGAACTCGGTTTTAGAAAATTCTCATAGTGGTTAGTACACTAAAATGGGAGAAAATTGAGTCGGTCCAGCTTTCTTCATTTTTCCACAATTTGTCCCTATGGGTTTATAAAATTTGACACGCTTTTATTTGGGGTTGTTCGGACCCGAATCGGAGCCGATACGATGAGAAATCGATTTTCGGAAAATTCTCATAGGGGTTAGCACACCGAAAATGGGAGAAAATTGAGTCGGGCGGTTTTCTTGATATTTTTCATGATTTGTCCCTATGGGTTTATAAAATTTGACACGCTTTTATTTTGGGTTGTTCGATTCGAATCGGAGCCGATGCGATGAGAACTCGGTTTTCGTAAAATTCTTATAGTGGTTAGTACACTAAAATGGGAGAAAATCGAGTCGGACTATTTTCTTCATTTTTCCACAATTTGTCCCTATGGGTTTATAAAATTTGACACGCTTTTATTTGGGGTTGTTCGGACCCGAATCGGAGCCGATGCGATGAGAACTCTGCTTTCGTAAAATTCTCATAGTGGTTAGTACACGGAAAATGGGAGAAAATTGAGTCGGTCCAGCTTTCTTCATTTTCCACAATTTGTCCATATGGGTTTATAAAATTTGACATGCTTTTATTTGGGGTTGTTTGACCCGAATCGAGCCGATACGATGAGAACTCGATTTTCTAAAATTCTCATATGGACTAGTACACCAAAATGGGAGAAAATTGAGTCGGGCCATTTTCTTGATATTTTTCATAATTTGTCCCTATGGGTTTGTAAAATTTGACACGCTTTTATTTGGGGTTGTTCGATCCGAATCGGAGCCGATGCGATGAGAACTCGGTTTTGAAAATTCTCATAGGGGTTAGTACACTAAAATGGGAGAAAATCGAGTCTGACTGCTTTTCTTCATTTTTCCATAATTTGTCTCTATGGGTTTATAAAATTTGACACGCTTTTATTTGGGGTTGTTCGGATTCAAATCGAGTCGATGCGATGAGAACTCGATTTTCGTAAAATTCTCATAGTGGTTAGTACACTAAAATGGGAGAAAATCGAGTCTGACTGCTTTTCTTCATTTTTCCACAATTTGTCCCTATGGGTTTATAAAATTTGACACGCTTTTATTTGGGGTTGTTCGACCCGAATCGGATCGATACGATGAGAACTCGATTTTCTAAAATTCTCATAGGGGCTAGTACACCGAAAATGGGAGAAAATTGAGTCGGGCCGCTTTCTTGATATTTTTCATGATTTGTCCCTATGTGTTTATAAAATTTGACAAGCTTTTATTTGGGGTTGTTCGGATTCGAATCGAGTCGATGCGATGAGAACTCGATTTTCGTAAAATTCTCATAGTGGTTAGTACACTAAAATGGGAGAAAATTGAGTCTGACTGCTTTCTTCATTTTTCCACAATTTGTCCCTATGGGTTTATAAAATTTGACACGCTTTTATTTGGGATTGTTCGACCCGAATCGGATCTCGATACGATGAGAACTCGATTTTCTAAAATTCTCATAGGGGCTAGTACACCGAAAATGGGAGAAAATTGAGTCGGGCCGCTTTCTTGATATTTTTCATGATTTGTCCCTATGTGTTTATAAAATTTGACAAGCTTTTATTTGGGGTTGTTCGACCGAATCGGAGCCGATATGATGAGAACTCGCTTTCGAAAATCCTCATAAGGGATAGTACACCGAAAATGGGAGAAAATTGATTCGGACTGCTTTTCTTGATATTTTTCATAATTTGTCTCTATGGGTTTATAAAATTTGACACGCTTTTATTTGGGGTTGTTCGATCCGAATCGGAGCCGATGCGATGAGAACTCGGTTTTGAAAATTCTCATAGGGGTTAGTACACTAAAATGGGAGAAAATAGAGTCGGACTGCTTTTCTTCATTTTTCCATAATTTGTCTCTATGGGTTTATAAAATTTGTCACGCTTTTATTTGGGGTTGTTCGACCCGAATCGGAGCCGATACGATGAGAACTCGATTTTCGAAAATTCTCATAGGGGCTAGTACACCGAAAATGGGAGAAAATTGAGTCGGGCCGTTTTCTTGATATTTTTCATGATTTGTCCCTATGGGTTTATAAAATTTGACACGCTTTTATTTGGGGTTGTTCGATTCGAATCGAGCCGATGCGATGAGAACTCGCTTTTCAAAAATTCTCATAGTGGTTAGTACACTAAAATGGGAGAAAATCGAGTCGGACTATTTTCTTCATTTTTCCACAATTTGTCCCTATGGGTTTATAAAATTTGACACGCTTTTATTTGGGGTTGTTCGACCGAATCGGAGCCGATGCGATGAGAACTCGGTTTTAAAATTCTCATAGTGGTTAGTACACTAAAATGGGAGAAAATTGAGTCGGTCCAGCTTTCTTCATTTTTCCACAATTTGTCCCTATGGGTTTATAAAATTTGACACGCTTTTATTTGGGGTTGTTCGACCCGAATCGAGCCGATACGATGAGAACTCGATTTTCGGAAAATTCTCATAGGGGCTAGTACACAAAATGGGAGAAAATTGAGTCGGGCCGTTTTCTTGATATTTTTCATGATTTGTCCCTATGTGTTTATAAAATTTGACACGCTTTTATTTGGGGTTGTTCGGATTCGAATCGGAGCCGATGCGATGAGAACTCGATTTTCGTAAAATTCTCATAGTGGTTAGTACACTAAAATGGGAGAAAATCGAGTCGGACTGCTTTCTTCATTTTTCCACAATTTGTCCCTATGGGTTTATAAAATTTGACACGCTTTTATTTGGGGTTGTTCGACCCGAATCGGATCTCGATACGATGAGAACTCGATTTTCGGAAAATTCTCATAGGGGCTAGTACACGAAAATGGGAGAAAATTGAGTCGGCCGCTTTTCTTGATATTTTTCATGATTTGTCCCTATGTGTTTATAAAATTTGACAAGCTTTTATTTGGGGTTGTTCGGATTCGAATCGGAGCCGATGCGATGAGAACTCGATTTTCGTAAAATTCTCATAGTGGTTAGTACACGGAAAATGGGAGAAAATTGAGTCGGACTGCTTTCTTCATTTTTCCACAATTTGTCCCTATGGGTTTATAAAATTTGACACGCTTTTATTTGGGGTTGTTCGGACCGAATCGGATCCGATACGATGAGAACTCGATTTTCTAAAATTCTCATAGGGGCTAGTACACCGAAAATGGGAGAAAATTGAGTCGGGCCGCTTTTCTTGATATTTTTCATGATTTGTCCCTATGTGTTTATAAAATTTGACACGCTTTTATTTGGGGTTGTTCGATTCGAATCGGAGCCGATGCGATGAGAACTCGATTTTCGTAAAATTCTCATAGTGGTTAGTACACTAAAATGGGAGAAAATCGAGTCGACTATTTTCTTCATTTTTCCACAATTTGTCCCTATGGGTTTATAAAATTTGACACGCTTTTATTTGGGGTTGTTCGACCCGAATCGGATCCGATACGATGAGAACTCGATTTTGGAAAATTCTCATAGGGCTAGTACACCAAAATGGGAGAAAATTGAGTCGGCCGCTTTCTTGATATTTTTCATGATTTGTCCCTATGTGTTTATAAAATTTGACACGCTTTTATTTGGGGTTGTTCGACCAATCGGAGCCGATATGATGAGAACTCGATTTTCGGAAAATTCTCATAAGGGATAGTACACCGAAATGGGAGAAAATTGATTCGGACCGCTTTTCTTGATATTTTTCATAATTTGTCCCTATGGGTTTATAAAATTTGACACGCTTTTATTTGGGGTTGTTCGATCCGAATCGGAGCCGATGCGATGAGAACTCGGCTTTCGTAAAATTCTCATAGGGTTAGTACACTAAAATGGGAGAAAATCGAGTCGACTGCTTTCTTCATTTTTCCATAATTTGTCTCTATGGGTTTATAAAATTTGACACGCTTTTATTTGGGGTTGTTCGACCCGAATCGGAGCCGATACGATGAGAACTCGATTTTCTAAAATTCTCATAGGGGCTAGTACACCGAAAATGGGAGAAAATTGAGTCGGGCCGCTTTCTTGATATTTTTCATGATTTGTCCCTATGGGTTTATAAAATTTGACACGCTTTTATTTGGGGTTGTTCGATTCGAATCGGAGCCGATGCGATGAGAACTCGCTTTCAAAAATTCTCATAGTGGTTAGTACACTAAAATGGGAGAAAATCGAGTCGGACTATTTTCTTCATTTTTCCACAATTTGTCCCTATGGGTTTATAAAATTTGACACGCTTTTATTTGGGGTTGTTCGACCCGAATCGAGCCGATGCGATGAGAACTCGATTTTCGTAAAATTCTCATAGTGGTTAGTACACTAAAATGGGAGAAAATTGAGTCGGTCCAGCTTTCTTCATTTTTCCACAATTTGTCCCTATGGGTTTATAAAATTTGACACGCTTTTATTTGGGGTTGTTCGACCCGAATCGGAGCCGATACGATGAGAACTCGATTTTCAAAATTCTCATAGGGGCTAGTACACCGAAAATGGGAGAAAATTGAGTCGGGCCGCTTTCTTGATATTTTTCATGATTTGTCCCTATGTGTTTATAAAATTTGACAAGCTTTTATTTGGGGTTGTTCGATTCGAATCGGAGCCGATGCGATGAGAACTCGATTTTCGTAAAATTCTCATAAGGTTAGTACACTAAAATGGGAGAAAATCGAGTCGGACTGCTTTCTTCATTTTTCCACAATTTGTCCCTATGGGTTTATAAAATTTGACACGCTTTTATTTGGGGTTGTTCGACCCGAATCGGATCCGATACGATGAGAACTCGATTTTCGGAAAATTCTCATAGGGCTAGTACACCGAAAATGGGAGAAAATTGAGTCGGGCCGCTTTCTTGATATTTTTCATGATTGGTCCCTATGGGTTTATAAAATTTGACACGCTTTTATTTGGGGTTGTTCGATTCGAATCGGAGCCGATGCGATGAGAACTCGCTTTTAAAATTCTCATAGTGGTTAGTACACTAAAATGGGAGAAAATCGAGTCGGACTATTTTCTTCATTTTTCCACAATTTGTCCCTATGGGTTTATAAAATTTGACACGCTTTTATTTGGGGTTGTTCGGACCGAATCGGAGCCGATGCGATGAGAACTCGGTTTTAAAATTCTCATAGTGGTTAGTACACTAAAATGGGAGAAAATTGAGTCGGTCCAGCTTTCTTCATTTTTCCACAATTTGTCCCTATGGGTTTATAAAATTTGACACGCTTTTATTTGGGGTTGTTCGACCCGAATCGGAGCCGATACGATGAGAACTCGATTTTCGGAAAATTCTCATAGGGGTTAGCACACCGAAAATGGGAGAAAATTGAGTCGGGCCGTTTTCTTGATATTTTTCATGATTTGTCCCTATGGGTTTATAAAATTTGACACGCTTTTATTTTGGGTTGTTCGATTCGAATCGAGCCGATGCGATGAGAACTCGGTTTTAAAATTCTTATAGTGGTTAGTACACTAAAATGGGAGAAAATCGAGTCGGACTATTTTCTTCATTTTTCCACAATTTGTCCCTATGGGTTTATAAAATTTGACACGCTTTTATTTGGGGTTGTTCGGACCGAATCGGAGCCGATGCGATGAGAACTCGGTTTTAAAATTCTCATAGTGGTTAGTACACTAAAATGGGAGAAAATTGAGTCGGTCCAGCTTTCTTCATTTTCAACAATTTGTCCATCTGGGTTTATATAAATTGACTTGCTTTTATTTGGGGTTGTTGGGACCCGAATCGAGCCGATACGATGAGAACTCGATTTTCTAAAATTCTCATAGGACTAGTACACCAAAATGGGAGAAAATTGAGTCGGGCCATTTTCTTGATATTTTTCATAATTTGTCCCTATGGGTTTGTAAAATTTGACACGCTTTTATTTGGGGTTGTTCGATCCGAATCGGAGCCGATGCGATGAGAACTCGGTTTTCGTAAAATTCTCATAGGGTTAGTACACTAAAATGGGAGAAAATCGAGTCTGACTGCTTTCTTCATTTTTCCATAATTTGTCTCTATGGGTTTATAAAATTTGACACGCTTTTATTTGGGGTTGTTCGATTCAAATCGGAGTCGATGCGATGAGAACTCGATTTTGTAAAATTCTCATAGTGGTTAGTACACTAAAATGGGAGAAAATCGAGTCGACTGCTTTCTTCATTTTTCCACAATTTGTCCCTATGGGTTTATAAAATTTGACACGCTTTTATTTGGGGTTGTTCGACCCGAATCGGATCTCGATACGATGAGAACTCGATTTTCGGAAAATTCTCATAGGGGCTAGTACACCAAAATGGGAGAAAATTGAGTCGGGCCGCTTTTCTTGATATTTTTCATGATTTGTCCCTATGTGTTTATAAAATTTGACAAGCTTTTATTTGGGGTTGTTCGATTCGAATCGGAGCCGATGCGATGAGAACTCGATTTTCGTAAAATTCTCATAGTGGTTAGTACACTAAAATGGGAGAAAATTGAGTCGGACTGCTTTCTTCATTTTTCCACAATTTGTCCCTATGGGTTTATAAAATTTGACACGCTTTTATTTGGGATTGTTCGGACCCGAATCGGATCCGATACGATGAGAACTCGATTTTCGAAAATTCTCATAGGGCTAGTACACCGAAAATGGGAGAAAATTGAGTCGGCCGCTTTCTTGATATTTTTCATGATTTGTCCCTATGTGTTTATAAAATTTGACAAGCTTTTATTTGGGGTTGTTCAGATTCGAATCGGAGCCGATATGATGAGAACTCGGCTTTCGAAAATCCTCATAAGGGATAGTACACTAAAATGGGAGAAAATTGATTCGACTGCTTTCTTGATATTTTTCATAATTTGTCTCTATGGGTTTGTAAAATTTGACACGCTTTTATTTGGGGTTGTTCGATCCGAATCGGAGCCGATGCGATGAGAACTCGGTTTTAAAATTCTCATAGTGGTTAGTACACTAAAATGGGAGAAAATCGAGTCGGACTGCTTTTCTTCATTTTTCCATAATTTGTCTCTATGGGTTTATAAAATTTGTCACGCTTTTATTTGGGGTTGTTCGACCGAATCGGAGCCGATACGATGAGAACTCGATTTTCGGAAAATTCTCATAGGGGCTAGTACACCAAAATGGGAGAAAATTGAGTCAGCCGCTTTCTTGATATTTTTCATGATTTGTCCCTATGGGTTTATAAAATTTGACACGCTTTTATTTGGGGTTGTTCGATTCGAATCGAGCCGATGCGATGAGAACTCGATTTTCAAAAATTCTCATAGTGGTTAGTACACTAAAATGGGAGAAAATCGAGTCGGACTATTTTCTTCATTTTTCCACAATTTGTCCCTATGGGTTTATAAAATTTGACACGCTTTTATTTGGGGTTGTTCGACCCGAATCGGAGCCGATGCGATGAGAACTCGGTTTTCGTAAAATTCTCATAGTGGTTAGTACACTAAAATGGGAGAAAATTGAGTCGGTCCAGCTTTCTTCATTTTTCCACAATTTGTCCCTATGGGTTTATAAAATTTGACACGCTTTTATTTGGGGTTGTTCGACCGAATCGGAGCCGATACGATGAGAACTCGATTTTCGAAAATTCTCATAGGGCTAGTACACCGAAAATGGGAGAAAATTGAGTCGGCCGTTTTCTTGATATTTTTTCATGATTTGTCCCTATGTGTTTATAAAATTTGACAAGCTTTTATTTGGGGTTGTTCGATTCGAATCGGAGCCGATGCGATGAGAACTCGATTTTCGTAAAATTCTCATAGTGGTTAGTACACTAAAATGGGAGAAAATCGAGTCGACTGCTTTCTTCATTTTTCCACAATTTGTCCCTATGGGTTTATAAAATTTGACACGCTTTTATTTGGGGTTGTTCGACCCGAATCGGATCTCGATACGATGAGAACTCGATTTTCTAAAATTCTCATAGGGGCTAGTACACCGAAAATGGGAGAAAATTGAGTCGGGCCGTTTTCTTGATATTTTTCATGATTTGTCCCTATGGGTTTATAAAATTTGACACGCTTTTATTTGGGGTTGTTCGATTCGAATCGGAGCCGATGCGATGAGAACTCGCCGTAAAATTCTCATAGTGGTTAGTACACTAAAATGGGAGAAAATCGAGTCGGACTATTTTCTTCATTTTTCCACAATTTGTCCCTATGGGTTTATAAAATTTGACACGCTTTTATTTGGGGTTGTTCGGACCGAATCGAGCCGATGCGATGAGAACTCGGTTTTAAAATTCTCATAGTGGTTAGTACACTAAAATGGGAGAAAATTGAGTCGGTCCAGCTTTCTTCATTTTTTCCACAATTTGTCCCTATGGGTTTATAAAATTTGACACGCTTTTATTTGGGGTTGTTCGACCGAATCGAGCCGATACGATGAGAACTCGATTTTCGAAAATTCTCATAGGGGTTAGCACACGAAAATGGGAGAAAATTGAGTCGGGCCGCTTTCTTGATATTTTTCATGATTTGTCCCTATGGGTTTATAAAATTTGACACGCTTTTATTTTGGGTTGTTCGATTCGAATCGAGCCGATGCGATGAGAACTCGGTTTTCGAAAATTCTTATAGTGGTTAGTACACTAAAATGGGAGAAAATCGAGTCGGACTATTTTCTTCATTTTTCCACAATTTGTCCCTATGGGTTTATAAAATTTGACACGCTTTTATTTGGGGTTGTTCGGACCGAATCGGAGCCGATGCGATGAGAACTCGGTTTTAAAATTCTCATAGTGGTTAGTACACTAAAATGGGAGAAAATTGAGTCGGTCCAGCTTTCTTCATTTTCCACAATTTGTCCATATGGGTTTATAAAATTTGACATGCTTTTATTTGGGGTTGTTTGGACCCGAATCGAGCCGATACGATGAGAACTCGATTTTCTAAAATTCTCATAGGACTAGTACACCGAAAATGGGAGAAAATTGAGTCGGGCCATTTTCTTGATATTTTTCATAATTTGTCCCTATGGGTTTGTAAAATTTGACACGCTTTTATTTGGGGTTGTTCGATCCGAATCGAGCCGATGCGATGAGAACTCGCTTTCGTAAAATTCTCATAGGGGTTAGTACACTAAAATGGGAGAAAATCGAGTCGGACTGCTTTTCTTCATTTTTCCATAATTTGTCTCTATGGGTTTATAAAATTTGACACGCTTTTATTTGGGGTTGTTCGATTCAAATCGGAGTCGATGCGATGAGAACTCGATTTTCGTAAAATTCTCATAGTGGTTAGTACACTAAAATGGGAGAAAATCGAGTCGGACTGCTTTCTTCATTTTTCCACAATTTGTCCCTATGGGTTTATAAAATTTGACACGCTTTTATTTGGGGTTGTTCGACCCGAATCGGATCTGATACGATGAGAACTCGATTTTCGGAAAATTCTCATAGGGGCTAGTACACCGAAAATGGGAGAAAATTGAGTCGGCCGTTTTCTTGATATTTTTCATGATTTGTCCCTATGTGTTTATAAAATTTGACAAGCTTTTATTTGGGGTTGTTCGATTCGAATCGGAGCCGATGCGATGAGAACTCGATTTTCGTAAAATTCTCATAGTGGTTAGTACACTAAAATGGGAGAAAATTGAGTCTGACTGCTTTCTTCATTTTTCCACAATTTGTCCCTATGGGTTTATAAAATTTGACACGCTTTTATTTGGGATTGTTCGACCCGAATCGGATCCGATACGATGAGAACTCGATTTTCGAAAATTCTCATAGGGGCTAGTACACCGAAAATGGGAGAAAATTGAGTCGGGCCGCTTTCTTGATATTTTTCATGATTTGTCCCTATGTGTTTATAAAATTTGACAAGCTTTTATTTGGGGTTGTTCGGACCGAATCGAGCCGATATGATGAGAACTCGGTTTTCGGAAAATCCTCATAAGGGATAGTACACCAAAATGGGAGAAAATTGATTCTGACTGCTTTCTTGATATTTTTCATAATTTGTCTCTATGGGTTTATAAAATTTGACACGCTTTTATTTGGGGTTGTTCGATCCGAATCGAGCCGATGCGATGAGAACTCGTTTTGTAAAATTCTCATAGGGTTAGTACACGGAAAATGGGAGAAAATCGAGTCGGACTGCTTTCTTCATTTTTCCATAATTTGTCTCTATGGGTTTATAAAATTTGTCACGCTTTTATTTGGGGTTGTTCGGACCCGAATCGAGCCGATACGATGAGAACTCGATTTTCGAAAATTCTCATAGGGGCTAGTACACCGAAAATGGGAGAAAATTGAGTCGGGCCGTTTTCTTGATATTTTTCATGATTTGTCCCTATGGGTTTATAAAATTTGACACGCTTTTATTTGGGGTTGTTCGATTCGAATCGAGCCGATGCGATGAGAACTCGGTTTTCAAAAATTCTCATAGGGTTAGTACACTAAAATGGGAGAAAATCGAGTCGGACTATTTTCTTCATTTTTCCACAATTTGTCCCTATGGGTTTATAAAATTTGACACGCTTTTATTTGGGGTTGTTCGATTCGAATCGGAGCCGATGCGATGAGAACTCGATTTTAAAATTCTCATAGTGGTTAGTACACTAAAATGGGAGAAAATTGAGTCGGTCAGCTTTCTTCATTTTTCCACAATTTGTCCCTATGGGTTTATAAAATTTGACACGCTTTTATTTGGGGTTGTTCGACCCGAATCGGATCCGATACGATGAGAACTCGATTTTCGAAAATTCTCATAGGGGCTAGTACACCGAAAATGGGAGAAAATTGAGTCGGGCCGTTTTCTTGATATTTTTCATGATTTGTCCCTATGTGTTTATAAAATTTGACACGCTTTTATTTGGGGTTGTTCGATTCGAATCGGAGCCGATGCGATGAGAACTCGATTTTCGTAAAATTCTCATAAGTGGTTAGTACACTAAAATGGGAGAAAATCGAGTCGGACTGCTTTCTTCATTTTTCCACAATTTGTCCCTATGGGTTTATAAAATTTGACACGCTTTTATTTGGGGTTGTTCGACCCGAATCGGATCCGATACGATGAGAACTCGATTTTGGAAAATTCTCATAGGGGCTAGTACACCGAAAATGGGAGAAAATTGAGTCGGGCCGCTTTCTTGATATTTTTCATGATTTGTCCCTATGTGTTTATAAAATTTGACAAGCTTTTATTTGGGGTTGTTCGGATTCGAATCGGAGCCGATATGATGAGAACTCGGTTTTAAAATTCTCATAAGGATAGTACACCAAAATGGGAGAAAATTGAGTCTGACTATTTTCTTGATATTTTTCCACAATTTGTCCCTATGGGTTTATAAAATTTGACACGCTTTTATTTGGGGTTGTTCGATCCGAATCGAGCCGATGCGATGAGAACTCGGTTTTCGTAAAATTCTCATAGGGGTTAGTACACTAAAATGGGAGAAAATCGAGTCGGACTGCTTTCTTCATTTTTCCATAATTTGTCTCTATGGGTTTATAAAATTTGACACGCTTTTATTTGGGGTTGTTCGACCCGAATCGGAGCCGATACGATGAGAACTCGATTTTCTAAAATTCTCATAGGGCTAGTACACCGAAAATGGGAGAAAATTGAGTCGGGCCGCTTTCTTGATATTTTTCATGATTTGTCCCTATGGGTTTATAAAATTTGACACGCTTTTATTTGGGGTTGTTCGATTCGAATCGAGCCGATGCGATGAGAACTCGCTTTCAAAAAATTCTCATAGTGGTTAGTACACTAAAATGGGAGAAAATCGAGTCGACTATTTTCTTCATTTTTCCACAATTTGTCCCTATGGGTTTATAAAATTTGACACGCTTTTATTTGGGGTTGTTCGACCCGAATCGAGCCGATGCGATGAGAACTCGATTTTCGTAAATTCTCATAGTGGTTAGTACACTAAAATGGGAGAAAATTGAGTCGGTCCAGCTTTCTTCATTTTTCCACAATTTGTCCCTATGGGTTTATAAAATTTGACACGCTTTTATTTGGGGTTGTTCGACCCGAATCGGAGCCGATACGATGAGAACTCGATTTTGAAAATTCTCATAGGCTAGTACACCGAAAATGGGAGAAAATTGAGTCGGGCCGCTTTCTTGATATTTTTCATGATTTGTCCCTATGTGTTTATAAAATTTGACACGCTTTTATTTGGGGTTGTTCGATTCGAATCGGAGCTAATGCGATGAGAACTCGATTTTCGTAAAATTCTCATAAGGGTTAGTACACTAAAATGGGAGAAAATCGAGTCTGACTGCTTTTCTTCATTTTTCCACAATTTGTCCCTATGGGTTTATAAAATTTGACACACTTTTATTTGGGGTTGTTCGGACCAATCGGATCCGATACGATGAGAACTCGATTTTCGAAAATTCTCATAGGGGCTAGTACACCGAAAATGGGAGAAAATTGAGTCGGCCGCTTTCTTGATATTTTTTCATGATTTGTCCCTATGGGTTTATAAAATTTGACACGCTTTTATTTGGGGTTGTTCGATTCGAATCGAGCCGATGCGATGAGAACTCGATTTCGTAAAATTCTCATAGTGGTTAGTACACGAAAATGGGAGAAAATCGA
>JAWKAU010000232.1:99893-181500 GCA_033398695.1 Orobanche coerulescens
TTTATAAAATTTGACACGCTTTCTTTTTTATTAAGGGTTGTTCGGATTCGAATGGAGCCGATGCGATGAGAACTCAGTTTTCTAAAATTTGCATAGTGGGAAATAGTACACGAAAATGGGAGAAAATCGAAGCCGGACTCTTTTCTTCATTTTTCCACAATTTTGGGTTTATAAAATTTGACACGCTTTTATTTAGGATTGCATTCGGACCCGAATCGGATACGATACGATAAGAACTCGATTTTCGGAAAATTCTCATAGGGAGCTAGTACAGAAAATGGGAGAAAATTAAGTCGGGCGTTTTCTTGATATATTTTTTCATGATTTGTCCCTGGATTTATAAAATTTGACAATCTTTTATTTGGGGTTATTCGGACCGAATCGGAGGACACGATGAGAACTTCGATTTTCGAAAATTCTCATAGGTTAGCACACCCGAAAATGGGAGAAAATTGAGTGAATCTGTTTTCTTCATTTTTCCACAATTTGTCCCTATGGGTTTATAAAATTTGACACGCTTTTATTTGGGGTTGTTCGACTAGAATCGGATCCATACGATTTAACTCGATTTTGAGAAAATTCTCATAGGGGCTAGCATTACAAAATGGGAGAAAAATTGAGCTCGGGCGCTTTTCTTGATATTTTTCATGATTTGTCCCTATGGGTTTTATAAAATTTGACACGCTTTTATTTGGGGTTGTTCGGATTCGAATCGAGGCGTGCGATGAGAACTCAGTTTTGAAAAATTCTCATAGTGGTTATTACGGAAAATGGGAGAAAATCGAAGTCGATGCTTTCTTCATTTTCCATAATTTATCCCTATGGGTTTATAAAATTTGACACGCTTTTATTTGGGGTTTTGGACCAGAATCGGGTGACATCGATTAGAACTTCGATTTTCGGAAAATTCTCATTGGGGTTAGCACACGAAAATGGGGAAAATCGTGTGATTGTTTTCTTCATTTTCCACAATTTGTCCCTATGGGTTTATAAAATTTGACACGCTTTTATTTGGGGTTGTTCGGACCGAATCGGATCCGATACGACGAGAACTCGATTTTCGAAAAGTTCTCATAGGTACACCAAAAAGGGAGAAAAATTAGTCGGGCCCTTTTATTTATATTTTTAATGATTTGTCCCTGTGGGTTTATAAAATTTGACACGCTTTTATTAAGGGTTGTTGGATTCGAATCGGAGCCGATGCGATGAGAACTCGGTTTTGAGAAAATTCTCATGATGGTTGTACACGGAAAATGGGAGAAAATCGAAGCCTGAATTTATTTTCTTCATTTTTCCACAATTTGTCCCTATGGGTTTATAAAATTAGACACGCTTTTATTTGGGGTTGTTCGGGCCGAATCGGATCGATACGATGAGAACTCGGTTTGAAAATTCTCATAGGGGCTAGTACGAAAATGGGAGAAAATTGAGTCGGGCCGTTTTCTTGATATTTTTCATGATTTGTCCCTATGGGTTTATAAAATTTGACACGCTTTTATTTGGGGTTGTTCGGATTCGAATGGAGGTGATGCGATGAGAACTCGGTTTTGTAAAATTCTCATAGTGGTTAGTACACGGAAAATGGGAGAAAATCGAAGTACGGCTTTCTTCATTTTTCCATAATTTGTCCCTATGAGTTTATAAAATTTGACACGCTTTTATTTGGGGTTTTGGACCGAATCGGAGTAATCACGATTAGAACTTCGATTTTGGAAAATTCTCATTCGGTTAGCACACGAAAATGGGGAAAATCGTGTCGAATTTTCTTCATTTTTCCACAATTTGTCCCTATGGGTTTATAAAATTTGACACGCTTTTATTTGGGGTTGTTCGGACCGATCGGATCGATACGGCGAGAACTCGGTTTCGAGAAAATTCTCATAGGGGCTAGTACACCGAAAATGGGAGAAAATTGAGTCGGGCCGTTTTCTTGATATTTTCATGATTTGTCCCTATGGGTTTATAAAATTTGACACGCTTTTATTTGGGTTGTTGGATTCGAATCGGAGGTGATGCGATGAGAACTCGGTTTTAAAATTCTCATAGTGGTTATTACACTGAAAATGGGAGAAAATCGAGTCGGATTTCTTCATTTTTCCATAATTTATCCCTATGGGTTTATAAAATTTGACACGCTTTTATTTGGGGTTTTTGGACCCGAACCGGGTGATACGATTAGAACTCGATTTTGGAAAATTCTCATTGGGGTTAGCACAGAAAATGGGGAAAATCGTGTCGAGACGATTTTCTTCATTTTTCCACAATTTGTCCCTATGGGTTTATAAAATTTGACACGCTTTTATTTAGGGTTGTTCGGACCGAATCGGATCTGATCTGACGAGAACTCGATTTTGAAAAGTTCTCATAGTACACCGAAAATGGGAGAAAATTGAGTCGGGCCGTTTCTTGATATTTTTTCATGATTTGTCCCTATGGGTTTATAAAATTTGACACGCTTTTATTAAGGGTTGTTCGGATTGAATCGGGTGATCACGATGAGAACTAAGTTTTCAGAAAATTCTCATAGTGGTTAGTACACGAAAAATGGGAGAAAATCGAGCCTGATTGCTTTTCTTCATTTTTCCACAATTTGTCCCTATGGGTTTATAAAATTTGACACGCTTTTTATTTGGGGTTGTTCGGCCCGAATCGGATCTCGATACGACGAGAACTCGGTTTTGAAATTCTCATAGGGGCTAGTACGAAAATGGGAGAAAATTGAGTTGGGCCGTTTTCTTGATATTTTTTTCATGATTTGTCCTATGGGTTTATAAAATTTGACACGCTTTTATTTGGGGTTGTTCGGATTCGAATCGGAGGCGATGCGATGAGAACTTCGGTTTTGAGAAAATTCTCATAGTGGTTAGTACACGGAATATGGGAGAAAATCGAGTCGTTCATTCTTCATTTTTCCATAATTTGTCCCTATGGGTTTATAAAATTTGACACGCTTTTATTTGGGGTTTTGGACCCGAATCGGGTAATACGATTAGAACTCGATTTTGGAAAATTCTCATTCGGGTTAGCACAGAAAATGGGGAAAATCGTGTGAATTTATTTTCTTCATTTTTCCACAATTTGTCCCTATGGGTTTATATAATTTGACACGCTTTTATTTAGGGTTGTTCGGACCCGACTCGGATCTGATACGATGAGAACTAGATTTTCCGAAAATTCTCATAGGGGCTAGTACACCGAAAATGGGAGAAAATTGAGTCGGGCCGTTTGTTGGTTATTTTTAATTATTTTTAGGATTTGGTTTATAAAATTTGTCATGGTTTTATTTGGTGTTGTTAGGACCCGAATAGGAGCTGATACGATGATAACTCGATTTTGAAAAACTCTCATAGGTAACGATATCTGGAAATGGGAGAAAATTAGTCGGTCGTTTTCTTGATATTTT
Source organism: Orobanche coerulescens (assembly GCA_033398695.1). NCBI lineage: Eukaryota > Viridiplantae > Streptophyta > Magnoliopsida > Lamiales > Orobanchaceae > Orobanche > Orobanche coerulescens. Next base: position 103,297 of record JAWKAU010000232.1, read on the forward strand.
TCATGATTTGTCCCTATGTGTTTATAAAATTTGACACGCTTTTATTTAGGGTTGTTCGGACCGAATCGGGTGATATGATGAGAACTCGATTTTCGGAAAATCCTAATAAGTGTTAGTACACCGTAAATGGGAGAAAATTGAGTCGGGCCATTTTCTTGATATTTTTTCATAATTTGTCCCTTTGGGTTTGTAAAATTTGACACGCTTTTATTTCGGGTTGTTCGGATCCGAATCGGAGCTGATGCGATGAGAACTCGGTTTTCAAAAAATTCTCATAGTGGTTAATACACGGAAAATGGGAGAAAATCGAGTCGGACTATTTAATTCATTTTACAACAATTTTACCCAATGGGTTTATAAAATTTCCCAAGCTATTATTTGCGGTTGTTCGACCCGAATCGGATCTGTCTGATGAGATATCGATTTTCGGAAAATTCTCATAGTGGCTAGTACACCGTTAATGGGTGACAATTTAGTCGGGCCGTTTTATTGATATTTTTTCATTATTTGTCCCTATGGGTTTATAAAATTTGCCACCCTTTTATTTGGGGTTGTTCGGAGTCGAATCTTAGCTGATGCGATGAGAACTCGGTTTTCATAAAATTCTCATAGTGGTTAGTACACGGAAAATGGGAGAAAATCGAGTCAGACTGTTTCTTCATTTTTCCATAATTTGTCCCTATGGGTTTATAAAATTTGACACGCTTTGATTTGGGGTTTTGGACCGAATCGGGTGATACGATGAGAACTCGATTTTGGAAAATTCTCATTGGGGTTAGCACACCGAAAATGGGAGAAAATCGAGTCAGATTATTTTCTTTATTTTTCACAATTTGTCCCTATGGGTTTATAAAATTTGACACGCTTTTATTTGGGGGTTGTTCGACCGAATAGGATCTGTACGATGAGAATTGATTTTGAAAAATTCTCATAGGGGCTAATACCGAAAATGGGAGAAAATTGAGTCGGGCGTTTTCTTGATATTTTTTCATTATTTGTCCCTATGGGTTTATAAAATTTGACACGCTTTTATTAAGGGTTGTTCGGATTCGAATCGGAGCCGATGCGATGAGAACTCGGTTTTGAGAAAATTTGCATAGTGGTTAGTACACGGAAAATGGGAGAAAATCGAGCCGGACTCTTTTCTTCATTTTTCCACAATTTTGGGTTTATAAAATTTGACACGCTTTTATTTGGGATTGTTCGGACCCGAATCGGATCCGATACGATAAGAACTCGATTTTCGGAAAATTCTCATGGGGCTAGTACAGAAAATGGGAGAAAATTGAGTCGGGCCGCTTTCTTGATATTTTTCATGATTTGTCCCTATGGATTTATAAAATTTGACAAGCTTTTATTTGGGGTTGTTCGGACCCGAATCGGAGCCGATACGATGAGAACTCGATTTTCGGAAAATTCTCATAGGGGTTAGCACACCGAAAATGGGAGAAAATTGAGTCCTGTTTTCTTCATTTTTCCACAATTTGTCCCTATGGGTTTATAAAATTTGACACGCTTTTATTTGGGGTTGTTCGGACCAGAATCGGATCCGTACGAGGAGAACTCGGTTTTGAAAATTCTCTTAGGGGCTAGTACACCTAAAATGGGAGAAATTTGAGTCGAGTAGTTTTCTTGATATTTTTTCATGATTTGTCCCTATGGGTTTATAAAATTTGACACGCTTTTATTTGGGGTTGTTCGGATTCGAATCGGAGCGATGCGATGAGAACTCCGTTTTGAAAAATTCTCATAGTGGTTATTACGGAAAATGGGAGAAAATCGAGTCAATTGTTTCTTAATTTTTCCAAATTTTGTCCCTTTGGTTTTATAATTTTTGACACGTTTTTTTTTGGGGTTTTTGGACCCGAATCGGGTAATACGATTAGAACTTCGATTTTGGAAAATTCTCATTGGGGTTAGCACAGAAAATGGGGAAAATCGTGTCGGATTGTTTTCTTCATTTTTCCACAATTTGTCCCTATGGGTTTATAAAATTTGACACGCTTTTATTTGGGGTTGTTCGGACCGAATCGGATCGATACGAGGAGAACGCGGTTTTCAGAAAATACTCATAGGGGCTAGTACACCGAAACTGGGAGAAAATTCCCTTGGGCCGTTTTCTAGATATTCTAACATGAAGAGACCCTATGGGTTTATAAAATTTGACACGCTTTTATTTGGGGTTGTTCGGATTCGAATCGGGTGATCACGATGAGAACTCCGTTTGAGAAAAATTCTCATAGTGGTTATTACACGGAAAATGGGAGAAAATCGAGTCGACTGTTTCTTCATTTTTCCATAATTTGTCCCTATGGGTTTATAAAATTTGACACGCTTTTATTTGGGGTTTTTGGACCCGAATCGGTGATACGATTAGAACTCGATTTTTGGAAAATTCTCATTGGGGTTAGCACACCGAAAATGGGGGAAAATCGTGTCGGACTGTTTTCTTCATTTTTCCACAATTTGTCCCTATGGGTTTATAAAATTTGACACGCTTTTATTTGGGGTTGTTCGGACCCGAATCGGATCTGATACGACGAGAACTCGATTTTCGAAAAGTTCTCATAGGTACACCGAAAATCTGAGAAAAATTAGTCGGGCCGTTTTCTTGATTTTTTTTCATTATTTGTCCCTATGGGTTTATAAAATTTGACACGCTTTTATTAAGGGTTGTTCGGATTCGAATCGGAGCTGATGCGATGAGAACTCGGTTTTCAGAAAATTCTCATAGTGGTTAGTACACGGAAAATGGGAGAAAATCGAGCCGGACTGTTTTCTTCATTTTTCCACAATTTGTCCCTATGAGTTTATAAAATTTGACACGCTTTTATTTGGGGTTGTTCGGGCCCGAATCGGATCAGATACGACGAGAACTCGATTTTCGGAAAATTCTCATAGGGGCTAGTACAATCAAAATGGGAGATAATTGAGTCGGGCCGTTTTCTTGATATTTTTTCATGATTTGTCCCTATGGGTTTATAAAATTTGACATACTTTTATTTGGGGTTGTTCGGACCCGAATCGGAGCTGATACGATGATAACTCGATTTTCGAAAAACTCTCATAGGTAACGTATACTGGAAATGGGAGAAAATTGAGTCGGTTCGTTCTCTTTATATTTTTTCAAGATTTGTCCCTATGTGTTTATAAAATTTGACACGCTTTTATTTGGGGTTGTTCGGACCGAATCGGGCGATATGATGAGAACTCGATTTTCGGAAAATCCTCATAAGTGTTAGTACACCGAAATGGGAGAAAATTGAGTCGGGCCGTTTTCTTGATATTTTTCATAATTTGTCCCTATGGGTTTGTAAATTTTGACACGCTTTTATTTGGGGTTGTTCGGATCCGAATCGGAGGCGATGCGATGAGAACTCGGTTTTCAAAAATTCTCATAGTGGTTCATACGGAAAATGGGAGAAAATCGAGTGATTATTTCTTCATTTTTGCACAATTTTTCCCTATGGGTTTATAAAATTTGACACGCTTTTATTTGGGGTTGTTCGGACCGAATCGGATCGATATGATGAGAACTCGATTTTGGAAAATTCTCATAGGGGCTAGTACACGAAAATGGGAGAAAATAGAGTCGGGCCGTTTATTGATATTTTTCATGATTTGTCCCTATGGGTTTATAAAATTTGACACACTTTTATTTGGGGTTGTTCGGATTCGAATCGGAGCTGATGCGATGAGAACTCGGTTTTCAAAAAATTCTCATAGTGGTTAGTACACGGAAAATGGGGGAAAATCGAGTCAGACTGTTTCTTCATTTTTCCATAATTTGTCCCTATGGGTTTATAAAATTTGACACGCTTTTATTTGGGGTTTTTTGGACCCGAATCGGAGCAGATACGATGAGAACTCGATTTTCGGAAAATTCTCATTGGGGTTAGCACACCGAAAATGGGAGAAAATCGAGTCGGACTGTTTTCTTCATTTTTCCACAATTTGTCCCTATGGGTTTATAAAATTTGACACGCTTTTATTTGGGGTTGTTCGGACCCGAATCGGATCTGATACGATGAGAGTTCGATTTTCGAAAAATTCTCATAGGGGCTAATACACCGAAAATGGGAGAAAATTGAGTCTGGCCGTTTTCTTGATATTTTTTCATGATTTGTTCCTGTGGGTTTATAAAATTTGACACGCTTTTATTAAGGGTTGTTCGGATTCGAATCGGAGGCGATGCGATGAGAACTCGGTTTTGAGAAAATTCTCATAGTGGTTAGTACGGAAAATGGGAGAAAATCGAGCGGTATTTTCTTCATTTTCCACAATTTGTCCCTATGGGTTTATAAAATTTGACACGCTTTTATTTGGGGTTGTTCGGACCAGATCGGATCAGATACGATGAGAACTCGATTTTCGGAAAATTCTCATAGGGGCTAGTACACCGAAAATGGGAGAAAATTGAGTCGGGCCGTTTTCTTGATATTTTTTCATGATTTGTCCCTATGGGTTTATAAAATTTGACATACTTTTATTTGGGGTTGTTCGGACCCGAATCGGAGCTGATACGATGATAACTCAATTTTCGAAAAACTCTCATAGGTAACGTATACTGGAAATGGGAGAAAATTGAGTCGGGTCATTTTCTTGATATTTTTTCATGATTTGTCCCTATGTGTTTATAAAATTTGACACGCTTTTATTTGGGGTTGTTCAGACCCGAATCGGAGCTGATATGATGAGAACTCGATTTTCGGAAAATCCTCATAAGTGTTAGTACACCGGAAATGGGAGAAAATTGAGTCGGGCCGTTTTCTTGATATTTTTTCATAATTTGTCCCTATGGGTTTGTAAATTTTGACACGCTTTTATTTGGGGTTGTTCGGATCCGAATCGGAGCTGATGCGATGAGAACTCGGTTTTCAAAAAATTCTCATAGTGGTTCATACACGGAAAATGGGAGAAAATCGAGTCGGACGGTTTTCTTCATTTTTGCACAATTTGTCCCTATGGGTTTATAAAATTTGACACGCTTTTATTTGGGGTTGTTCGGACCCGAATCGGATACGATATGATGAGAACTCGATTTTGGAAAATTCTCATAGGGGCTAGTACACCGAAAATGGGAGAAAATTGAGTCGGGCCGTTTATTGATATTTTTCATGATTTGTCCCTATGGGATTATAAAATTTGACACACTTTTATTTGGGGTTGTTCGGATTCGAATCGGAGCTGATGCGATGAGAACTCGGTTTTCAAAAAATTCTCATAGTGGTTAGTACACGGAAAATGGGGGAAAATCGAGTCAGACTGTTTCTTCATTTTTCCATAATTTGTCCCTATGGGTTTATAAAATTTGACACGCTTTTATTTGGGGTTTTTTGGACCCGAATCGGAGCAGATACGATGAGAACTCGATTTTCGGAAAATTCTCATTGGGGTTAGCACACCAAAATGGGAGAAAATCGAGTGACTTATTTCTTCTTTTTTCCACAATTTGTCCCTATGGGTTTATAAAATTTGACACGCTTTTATTTGGGGTTGTTCGGACCCGAATCGGATCTGATACGATGAGAATTCGATTTTCGAAAAATTCTCATAGGGGCTAATACACCGAAAATGGGAGAAAATTGAGTCTGGCCGTTTTCTTGATATTTTTTCATGATTTGTTCCTGTGGGTTTATAAAATTTGACACGCTTTTATTAAGGGTTGTTCGGATTCGAATCGGAGCTGATGCGATGAGAACTCGGTTTTCAGAAAATTCTCATAGTGGTTAGTACACGGAAAATGGGAGAAAATCGAGCCGGACTGTTTTCTTCATTTTTCCACAATTTGTCCCTATGGGTTTATAAAATTTGACACGCTTTTATTTGGGGTTGTTCAGACCCGAATCGGATCTGATACGATGAGAACTCGATTTTCGGAAAATTCTCATAGGGGCTAGTACACCGAAAATGGGAGAAAATTGAGTCGGGCCGTTTTCTTGATATTTTTTCATGATTTGTCCCTATGGGTTTATAAAATTTGACATACTTTTATTTGGGGTTGTTCGGACCCGAATCGGAGCTGATACGATGATAACTCGATTTTCGAAAAACTCTCATAGGTAACGTATACTGGAAATGGGAGAAAATTGAGTCGGGTCGTTTTCTTGATATTTTTTCATGATTTGTCCCTATGTGTTTATAAAATTTGACACGCTTTTATTTGGGGTTGTTCAGACCCGAATCGGAGCTGATATGATGAGAACTCGGTTTTCAGAAAATTTTCATAGTGGTTAGTACACGGAAAATGGGAGAAAATCGAGTCGGACTGTTTTCTTCATTTTTCCATAATTTGTCTCTATGGGTTTATAAAATTTGACACGCTTTTATTTGGGGTTGTTGGGATTCGAATCGGAGCTGATGCGATGAGAACTCGATTTTCTAAAATTCTCATAGGGGCTAGTACACGAGAAAATGGGAGAAAATCGAGTCGGACTATTTTCTTTATTTTTCCACAATTTGTCCCTATGTGTTTATAAAATTTGACACGCTTTTATTTGGGGTTGTTCGGACCGAATCGGAGTGATGCGATGAGAACTTCGGTTTTAAAATTCTCATAGTGGTTAGTACACAGAAAATGGGAGAAAATTGAGTCGGTCCGGTTTCTTCATTTTCCACAATTTGTCCCTATGGGTTTATAAAATTTGACACGCTTTTATTTGGGGTTGTTCGGACCCGAATCGGAGCTGATACGATGAGAACTCGATTTTCGAAAAATTCTCATAGGGGTTAGCACACCGAAAATGGGAGAAAATTGAGTCGGGCCGTTTTCTTGATATTTTTTCATGATTTGTCCCTATGTGTTTATAAAATTTGACACGCTTTTATTTGGGGTTGTTCGGATTCGAATCGGAGCTGATGCGATGAGAACTCGATTTTGAGAAAATTCTCATAGTGGTTAGTACACGGAAAATGGGAGAAAATCGAGTCGGACTGTTTTCTTCATTTTTCCACAATTTGTCCCTATGGGTTTATAAAATTTGACACGCTTTTATTTGGGGTTTTTCGGACCCGAATCGGAGCTGATGCGATGAGAACTCGGTTTTCAGAAAGTTCTCATAGTGGTTAGTACACGGAAAATGGGAGAAAATTGAGTCGGTCCAGTTTCTTCATTTTTCCACAATTTGTCCCTATGGGTTTATAAAATTTGACACGCTTTTATTTGGGGGTGTTCGTACCCGAATCGGAGCTGATACGATGAGTTCTCGATTTTCGGAAAATTCTCATAGGGGCTAGTACACCGAAAATGGGAGAAAATTGAGTCGGGCCGTTTTCTTGATATTTTTTCATGATTTGTCCCTATGGGTTTATAATATTTGACACGCTTTTATTTGGGGTTGTTCGGATTCGAATCGGAGCTGATGCGATGAGAACACGATTTTCAGAAAATTCTCATAGTGGTTAGTACACGGAAAATGGGAGAAAATCGAGTCGGACTGTTTTCTTCATTTTTCCACAATTTGTCCCTATGGGTTTATAAAATTTGACACGCTTTTATTTGGGGTTGTTCGGACCCGAATCGGATCTGATACGATGAGAACTCGATTTTCGGAAAATTCTCATAGGGGCTAGTACACCGAAAATGGGAGAAAATTGAGTCGGGCCGTTTTCTTGATATTTTTTCATGATTTGTCCCTATGGGTTTATAAAATTTGACACGCTTTTATTTGGGGTTTTTTGGACCCGAATCGGAGCAGATACGATGAGAACTCGATTTTCGGAAAATTCTCATTGGGGTTAGCACACCGAAAATGGGAGAAAATCGAGTCGGACTGTTTTCTTCATTTTTCCACAATTTGTCCCTATGGGTTTATAAAATTTGACACGCTTTTATTTGGGGTTGTTCGGACCCGAATCGGATCTGATACGATGAGAGTTCGATTTTCGAAAAATTCTCATAGGGGGGCTAATACACCGAAAATGGGAGAAAATTGAGTCTGGCCGTTTTCTTGATATTTTTTCATGATTTGTTCCTGTGGGTTTATAAAATTTGACACGCTTTTATTAAGGGTTGTTCGGATTCGAATCGGAGCTGATGCGATGAGAACTCGGTTTTCAGAAAATTCTCATAGTGGTTAGTACACGGAAAATGGGAGAAAATCGAGCCGGACTGTTTTCTTCATTTTTCCACAATTTGTCCCTATGGGTTTATAAAATTTGACACGCTTTTATTTGGGGTTGTTCAGACCCGAATCGGATCAGATACGATGAGAACTCGATTTTCGGAAAATTCTCATTGGGGCTAGTACACCGAAAATGGGAGAAAATTGAGTCGGGCCGTTTTCTTGATATTTTTCATGATTTGTCCCTATGGGTTTATAAAATTTGACATACTTTTATTTGGGGTTGTTCGGACCGAATCGGAGTGATCTGATGATAACTCAATTTTCAAAAACTCTCATAGGTAACGATATCTTTTGAAATGGGAGAAAATTGAGTCGGGTCATTTTCTTGATATTTTTCATGATTTGTCCCTATGTGTTTATAAAATTTGACACGCTTTTATTTGGGGTTGTTCGGACCGAATCGGAGCCGATATGATGAGAACTCGATTTTCGGAAAATCCTCATAAGTGTTAGTACACCGAAATGGGAGAAAATTGAGTCGGGCCGTTTTCTTGATATTTTTCATTATTTGTCCCTATGGGTTTGTAAATTTTTACACGCTTTTATTTGGGGTTGTTCGGATCCGAATCGGAGCTGATGCGATGAGAACTCGGTTTTCAAAAAATTCTCATAGTGGTTCATACACGGAAAATGGGAGAAAATCGAGTCTGAAAGTTTTCTTCATTTTTGCACAATTTGTCCCTATGGGTTTATAAAATTTGACACGCTTTTATTTGGGGTTGTTCGGACCCGAATCGGATCTCGATATGATGAGAACTCGATTTTCTAAAATTCTCATAGGGGCTAGTACACCGAAAATGGGAGAAAATTGAGTCGGGCCGTTTTATTGATATTTTTTCATGATTTGTCCCTATGGGATTATAAAATTTGACACACTTTTATTTGGGGTTGTTCGGATTCGAATCGGAGCTGATGCGATGAGAACTCGGTTTTCAAAAAATTCTCATAGTGGTTAGTACACGGAAAATGGGGGAAAATCGAGTCAGACTGTTTCTTCATTTTTCCATATTTTGTCCCTATGGGTTTATAAAATTTGACACGCTTTTATTTGGGGTTTTTTGGACCCGAATCGGAGCAGATACGATGAGAACTCGATTTTCGGAAAATTCTCATTGGGGTTAGCACACCGAAAATGGGAGAAAATCGAGTCGGACTGTTTTCTTCATTTTTCCACAATTTGTCCCTATGGGTTTATAAAATTTGACACGCTTTTATTTGGGGTTGTTCGGACCCGAATCGGATCTGATACGATGAGAATTCGATTTTCGAAAAATTCTCATAGGGGCTAATACACCGAAAATGGGAGAAAATTGAGTCTGGCCGTTTTCTTGATATTTTTTCATGATTTGTTCCTGTGGGTTTATAAAATTTGACACGCTTTTATTAAGGGTTGTTCGGATTCGAATCGGAGCTGATGCGATGAGAACTCGGTTTTCAGAAAATTCTCATAGTGGTTAGTACACGGAAAATGGGAGAAAATCGAGCCAGATTTATTTCTTCATTTTTCCACAATTTGTCCCTATGAGTTTATAAAATTTGACACGCTTTTATTTGGGGTTGTTCGGACCGAATCGGATCGATACGATGAGAACTCGATTTTCGGAAAATTCTCATAGGGGCTAGTACACCGAAAATGGGAGAAAATTGAGTTGGGCCGTTTTCTTGATATTTTTCATGATTTGTCCACGTGGGTTTATAAAATTTGACATACTTTTATTTGGGGTTGTTCGGACCCGAATCGGGCCGATACGATGATAACTCGATTTTGAAAAACTCTCATAGGTAACGATTATCGAAATGGGAGAAAATTGAGTCGGGTCGTTTTCTTGATATTTTTCATGATTTGTCCCTATGTGTTTATAAAATTTGACACGCTTTTATTTGGGGTTGTTCGGATCCGAATCGGAGCCGATTCGATGAGAACTCGGTTTTAAAATTTTCATAGTGGTTAGTACACGGAAAATGGGAGAAAATCGAGTCGGTTTATTTTCTTCATTTTTCCATAATTTGTCTCTATGGGTTTATAAAATTTGACACGCTTTTATTTGGGGTTGTTGGGATTCGAATCGGAGCTGATGCGATGAGAACTCGATTTTCGGAAAATTCTCATAGGGGCTAGTACACAGAAAATGGGAGAAAATCGAGTCGGACTATTTTCTTCATTTTTCCACAATTTGTCCCTATGTGTTTATAAAATTTGACACGCTTTTATTTGGGGTTGTTCGGACCCGAATCGGAGCTGATGCGATGAGAACTCGGTTTTCAGAAAATTCTCATAGTGGTTAGTACACGGAAAATGGGAGAAAATTGAGTCGGTCCAGTTTCTTCATTTTTCCACAATTTGTCCCTATGGGTTTATAAAATTTGACACGCTTTTATTTGGGGTTGTTCGGACCCGAATCGGAGCTGATACGATGAGAACTCGATTTTCGAAAAATTCTCATAGGGGTTAGCACACCGAAAATGGGAGAAAATTGAGTCGGGCCGTTTTCTTGATATTTTTTCATGATTTGTCCCTATGTGTTTATAAAATTTGACACGCTTTTATTTGGGGTTGTTCGGATTCGAATCGGAGCTGATGCGATGAGAACTCGATTTTGAGAAAATTCTCATAGTGGTTAGTACGAAAAATGGGAGAAAATCGAGTGGACCGTTTTCTTCATTTTTCCACAATTTGTCCCTATGGGTTTATAAAATTTGACACGCTTTTATTTGGGGTTTTCGGACCGAATCGGAGTGATGCGATGAGAACTCGGTTTTGAAAGTTCTCATAGTGGTTAGTAGTACACGGAAAATGGGAGAAAATTGAGTCGGTCGGTTTCTTCATTTTTCCACAATTTGTCCCTATGGGTTTATAAAATTTGACACGCTTTTATTTGGGGTGTTCGTACCCGAATCGGAGCTGATACGATGAGTTCTCGATTTTCGGAAAATTCTCATAGGGGCTAGTACACCGAAAATGGGAGAAAATTGAGTCGGGCCGTTTTCTTGATATTTTTTCATGATTTGTCCCTATGGGTTTATAATATTTGACACGCTTTTATTTGGGGTTGTTCGGATTCGAATCGGAGCTGATGCGATGAGAACTCGATTTTCGAAAAATTCTCATAGTGGTTAGTACACGGAAAATGGGAGAAAATCGAGTCGGACTATTTTCTTCATTTTTCCACAATTTGTCCCTATGGGTTTATAAAATTTGACACGCTTTTATTTGGGGTTGTTCGGACCCGAATCGGATCGATACGATGAGAACTCGATTTTCGGAAAATTCTCATAGGGGCTAGTACACGAAAATGGGAGAAAATTGAGTCGGGCAGTTTTATAGATATTTTTACATTATTTGTCCCTATGGGTTTATAAAATTTGACACGCTTTTATTTGGGGTTGTTCGGATTCGAATCGGAGTCGTACGATGAGAACTCGATTTTGGAAAACTCTCATAGGTAACATTATCTTTGAAATGGGAGAAAATTGAGTCGAGCCGTGTTCTTGATATTTTTCATGATTTGTCCCTATGTGTTTATAAAATTTGACAAGCTTTTATTTGGGGTTGTTCGGACCGAATCGGAGCCGATATGATGAGAACTCGGTTTTGGAAAATCCTCATAAGGGATAGTACACCGGAAATGGGAGAAAATTGAGTCGGACTGTTTTCTTGATATTTTTTCATAATTTGTCCCTATGGGTTTGTAAAATTTGACACGCTTTTATTTGGGGTTGTTCGGATCCGAATCGGAGCTGATGCGATGAGAACTCGGTTTTCAGAAAATTCTCACAGGGGTTAGTACACGGAAAATGGGAGAAAATCGAGTCGGACTGTTTTCTTCATTTTTCCATAATTTGTCTCTATGGGTTTATAAAATTTGACACGCTTTTATTTGGGGTTGTTCGGACCCGAATCGGAGCTGATACGATAAGAACTCGATTTTCGGAAAATTCTCATAGGGGCTAGTACACCGAAAATGGGAGAAAATTGAGTCGGGCCGTTTTCTTGATATTTTTTCATGATTTGTCTCTATGGGTTTATAAAATTTGACACGCTTTTATTTGGGGTTGTTCGGATTCGAATCGGAGCTGATACGATGAGAACTCGATTTTCGGAAAACTCTCATAGGTAACGTATACTGGAAATGGGAGAAAATTGAGTCGAGCCGTTTTCTTGATATTTTTTCATGATTTGTCCCTATGTGTTTATAAAATTTGACAAGCTTTTATTTGGGGTTGTTCGGACCGAATATGGTGATATGATGAGAACTTCGGTTTCGGAAAATCCTCATAAGGGATAGTACACCGGAAATGGGAGAAAATTGAGTCGGACTATTTTCTTGATATTTTTTCATAATTTGTCCCTATGGGTTTGTAAAATTTGACACGCTTTTATTTGGGGTTGTTCGGATCCGAATCGGAGCTGATGCGATGAGAACTCGGTTTTCAGAAAATTCTCATAGGGGTTAGTACACGGAAAATGGGAGAAAATCGAGTCGGACTGTTTTCTTCATTTTTCCATAATTTGTCTCTATGGGTTTATAAAATTTGACACGCTTTTATTTGGGGTTGTTCGGACCCGAATCGGAGCTGATACGATGAGAACTCGATTTTCGGAAAATTCTCATAGGGGCTAGTACACCGAAAATGGGAGAAAATTGAGTTGGGCCGTTTTCTTGATATTTTTTCATGATTTGTCCCTATGGGTTTATAAAATTTGACACGCTTTTATTTGGGGTTGTTCAGATTCGAATCGGAGCTGATGCGATGAGAACTCAGTTTTCAGAAAATTCTCATAGTGGTTAGTACACGGAAAATGGGAGAAAATCGAGTCGGACTATTTTCTTCATTTTTCCACAATTTGTCCCTATGGGTTTATAAAATTTGACACGCTTTTATTTGGGGTTGTTCGGACCCGAATCGGATCTGATACGATGAGAACTCGGTTTTCGGAAAATTCTCATAGGGGCTAGTACACCGAAAATGGGAGAAAATTGAGTCGGGCCGTTTTCTTGATATTTTTTCATGATTTGTCCCTATGAGTTTATAAAATTTGACACGCTTTTATTTGAGGTTGTTCGGATTCGAATCAGAGCTGATACGATGAGAACTCAATTTTCGGAAAACTCTCATAGGTAAAGTATACTGGAAATGGGAGAAAATTGAGTCGGGCCGTTTTCTTGATATTTTTTCATGATTTGTCCCTATGGGTTTATAAAATTTGACACACTTTTATTTGGGGTTGTTCAGATTCGAATCGGAGCTGATGCGATGAGAACTCGGTTTTCAAAAAGTCTCATAGTGGTTAGTACACGGAAAATGGGAGAAAATCGAGTCGGACTATTTTCTTCATTTTTCCACAATTTGTCCCTATGTGTTTATAAAATTTGACACGCTTTTATTTGGGGTTGTTTGGACCCGAATCGGAGCTGATGCGATGAGAACTCGGTTTTCAGAAAATTCTCATAGTGGTTAGTACACGGAAAATGGGAGAAAATTGAGTCGGTCCAGTTTCTTTATTTTTCCACAATTTGTCCCTATGGGTTTATAAAATTTGACACGCTTTTATTTGGGGTTGTTCGGACCCGAATCGGAGCTGATACGATGAGAACTCGATTTTCGGAAAATTCTCATAGGGGTTAGCACACCGAAAATGGGAGAAAATTGAGTCGGGCCGTTTTCTTGATATTTTTTCATGATTTGTCCCTATGGGTTTATAAAATTTGACACGCTTTTATTTGGGGTTGTTCGGATCCGAATCGGAGCTGATGCGATGAGAACTCGGTTTTCAGAAAATTTTCATAGTGGTTAGTACACGGAAAATGGGAGAAAATCGAGTCGGACTGTTTTCTTCATTTTTTCATAATTTGTCTCTATGGGTTTGTAAAATTTGACACGCTTTTATTTGGGGTTGTTGGGATTCGAATCGGAGCTGATGCGATGAGAACTCGATTTTCGGATCATAGGGGCTAGTACACCGAAAATGGGAGAAAATTGAGTCGGGCCGTTTTCTTGATATTTTTTCATGATTTGTCCCTATGTGTTTATAAAATTTGACAAGCTTTTATTTGGGGTTGTTCAGACCCGAATCGGAGCTGATATGATGAGAACTCGGTTTTCGGAAAATCCTCATAAGGGATAGTACACCGGAAATGGGAGAAAATTGAGTCGGACTGTTTTCTTGATATGTTTTCATAATTTGTCCCTATGGGTTTGTAAAATTTGACACGCTTTTATTTGGGGTTGTTCGTACCCGAATCGGAGCTGATGCGATGAGAACTCGATTTTCAGAAAATTCTCATAGTGGTTAGTACACGGAAAATGGGAGAAAATTGAGTCGGTCCAGTTTCTTCATTTTTCCACAAGTTGTCCCTATGGGTTTATAAAATTTGACACGCTTTTATTTGGGGTTGTTCGGACCCGAATCGGAGCTGATACGATGAGAACTCGATTTTCGAAAAATTCTCATAGGGGTTAGCACACCGAAAATGGGAGAAAATTGAGTCGGGCCGTTTTCTTGATATTTTTTCATGATTTGTCCCTATGTGTTTATAAAATTTGACACGCTTTTATTTGGGGTTGTTCGGATTCGAATCGGAGCTGATGCGATGAGAACTCGATTTTCAGAAAATTCTCATAGTGGTTAGTACACGGAAAATGGGAAAAAATCGAGTCGGACAGTTTTCTTCATTTTTCCACAATTTGTCCCTATGGGTTTATAAAATTTGACACGCTTTTATTTGGGGTTGTTCGGACCCGAATCGGAGCTGATGCGATGAGAACTCGGTTTTCAGAAAGTTCTCATAGTGGTTAGTACACGGAAAATGGGAGAAAATTGAGTCGGTCCAGTTTCTTCATTTTTCCACAATTTGTCCCTATGGGTTTATAAAATTTGACACGCTTTTATTTGGGGGTGTTCGGACCCGAATCGGAGCTGATACGATGAGTTCTCGATTTTCGGAAAATTCTCATAGGGGCTAGTACGAAAATGGGAGAAAATTGAGTCGTCGTTTTCTTGATATCTTTTCATGATTTGTCCCTATGGGTTTATAATATTTGACACGCTTTTATTTGGGGTTGTTCGGATTCGGATCGGAGTGATGCGATGAGAACTCGATTTTGAAAAATTCTCATAGTGGTTAGTACGGAAAATGGGAGAAAATCGAGTCGGACTGTTTTCTTCATTTTTCCACAATTTGTCCCTATGGGTTTATAAAATTTGACACGCTTTTATTTGGGGTTGTTCGGACCCGAATCGGATCTGATACGATGAGAACTCGATTTTCGGAAAATTCTCATAGGGGCTAGTACACCGAAAATGGGAGAAAATTGAGTCGGGCCGTTTTCTTGATATTTTTTCATGATTTGTCCCTATGGGTTTATAAAATTTGACACGCTTTTATTTGGGGTTGTTCGGATTCGAATCGGAGCTGATACGATGAGAACTCGATTTTCGGAAAACTCTCATAGGTAACGTATACTGGAAATGGGAGAAAATTGAGTCGAGCCGTTTTCTTGATATTTTTTCATGATTTGTCCCTATGTGTTTATAAAATTTGACAAGCTTTTATTTGGGGTTGTTCAGACCCGAATCGGAGCTGATATGATGAGAACTCGGTTTTCGGAAAATCCTCATAAGGGATAGTACACCGGAAATGGGAGAAAATTGAGTCGGACTGTTTTCTTGATATTTTTTCATAATTTGTCCCTATGGGTTTGTAAAATTTGACACGCTTTTATTTGGGGTTGTTCGGATCCGAATCGGAGCTGATGCGATGAGAACTCGGTTTTCAGAAAATTCTCATAGGGGTTAGTACACGGAAAATGGGAGAAAATCGAGTCGGACTGTTTTCTTCATTTTTCCATAATTTGTCTCTATGGGTTTATAAAATTTGACACGCTTTTATTTGGGGTTGTTCGGACCCGAATCGGAGCTGATACGATGAGAACTCGATTTTCGGAAAATTCTCATAGGGGCTAGTACACCGAAAATGGGAGAAAATTGAGTCGGGCCATTTTCTTGATATTTTTTCATGATTTGTCCCTATGGGTTTATAAAATTTGACACGCTTTTATTTGGGGTTGTTCGGTTCGAATCGGAGCTGATGCGATGAGAACTCAGTTTTCAGAAAATTCTCATAGTGGTTAGTACACGGAAAATGGGAGAAAATCGAGTCGGACTATTTTCTTCATTTTTCCAAAATTTGTCCCTATGGGTTTGTAAAATTTGACACGCTTTTCTTTGGGGTTGTTCGGACCCGAATCGGAGCTGATGCGATGAGAACTCGGTTTTCAGAAAATTCTCATAGTGGTTAGTACACGAAAAATGGGAGAAAATTGAGTCGGTCCAGTTTCTTCATTTTTCCACAATTTGTCCCTATGGGTTTATAAAATTTGACACGCTTTTATTTGGGGTTGTTCGGACCCGAATCGGAGCTGATACGATGAGAACTCGATTTTCGGAAAATTCTCATAGGGGCTAGTACACCGAAAATGGGAGAAAATTGAGTCGGGCCGTTTTCTTGATATTTTTTCATGATTTGTCCCTATGTGTTTATAAAATTTGACACGCTTTTATTTGGGGTTGTTCGGATTCGAATCGGAGCTGATGCGATGAGAACTCGATTTTCAGAAAATTCTCATAGAACGTACACGGAAAATGGGAGAAAATCGAGTCGGACTGTTTTCTTCATTTTTCCACAATTTGTCCCTTTGGGTTTATAAAATTTGACACGCTTTTATTTGGGGTTGTTCGGACCCGAATCGGATCTGATACGATGAGAACTCGATTTTCGGAAAATTCTCATAGGGGCTAGTACACCGAAAATGGGAGAAAATTGAGTCGGGCCGTTTTCTTGATATTTTTTCATGATTTGTCCCTATGTGTTTATAAAATTTGACAAGCTTTTATTTGGGGTTGTTCAGACCCGAATCGGAGCTGATATGATGAGAACTCGGTTTTCGGAAAATCCTCATAAGGGATAGTACACTGGAAATGGGAGAAAATTGAGTCGGACTATTTTCTTGATATTTTTTCATAATTTGTCCCTATGGGTTTGTAAAATTTGACACGCTTTTATTTGGGGTTGTTCGGATCCGAATCGGAGCTGATGCGATGAGAACTCGGTTTTCAGAAAATTCTCATAGGGGTTAGTACACGGAAAATGGGAGAAAATCGAGTCGGACTGTTTTCTTCATTTTTCCATAATTTGTCTCTATGGGTTTATAAAATTTGTCACGCTTTTATTTGGGGTTGTTCGGCCCCGAATCGGAGCTGATACGATGAGAACTCGATTTTCGGAAAATTCTCATAGGGGCTAGTACACCGAAAATGGGAGAAAATTGAGTCGGGCCGTTTTCTTGATATTTTTTCATGATTTGTCCCTATGGGTTTATAAAATTTGACACACTTTTATTTGGGGTTGTTCAGATTCGAATCGGAGCTGATGCGATGAGAACTCAGTTTTCAGAAAATTCTCATAGTGGTTAGTACACGGAAAATGGGAGAAAATCGAGTCGGACTATTTTCTTCATTTTTCCACAATTTGTCCCTATGGGTTTATAAAATTTGACACGCTTTAATTGTAATATCCGCAATTTTCGATTTTCGGTAAATTTCTTTTTCCACGCCACTTTAGCGCACGTTAATCTTTGTTGTAACGCGCACTAATCAACCTGGGCAGAGGCTATGGAACCGCATTATAGCCGTTAGGTCTAACTTTTGCGGCCAATCACCTATAGTTGTACTCTCTACGTGGTGTCTAGTGATAACAACTGTTGTGCGTGAATGTGTGTTAAGACTTTTCGTATTGCTAGGTGATATTTGATTGTGTTTGATGAATTGATAAATTATATACTGCATGTGTGTTCAAAAATACTTTCCTGGAAACTTCACAAAGTTTTGACGGTTCGAGTAATCGGCGGCTCCGTGTATACTTTGAAAATTATTTGGAATTGGCAAGCCGGCCTTGGATTCTCAAATAAAACCTCGATGGTATTTGAAAGAGTTGTTTTAAAGTACATGTAGACATTTTGTAAAATATTACCGTCGTTGATGTTTGTGAAGTGTTGGGAGAATTTTCGAAAATGATTTTTAACGTATTGTTGTATTTTCAAATAATTCGAGTGAATGATTTTCAAAAAATCTTTCACACCATAAAAATATTTTATTTCAAAAACCGATGCGATTTTTATTTTCAAAAATATATAGTGAAAGATGACAAATCTCACTCGATGTAAAGTTCAAACTCGGATTTGGAAATGTTAGAGTATGTAAGAATGATTTGATGATCTTGCATGGTTAACTTGTTAGTTGTTAACGGTGATGATGATACGTAGGGGCGTGATGACTTCAAATGATTCCAAATGGGACGGTTAAAGTATGTTGTTTACAAGTTTTGATGAAACAACCCGAGGTACCAAAAGTACTTTTAAAGTTTATTTTAAATACCATACAAATCCAAGGATTTTCAAAAGATTTCCTTTAAAAGGATACCTCGTGGATTTTCTTTTCGAGTTGTTATTGGTTACCTTATGTGATATGTCGTGCTGAGTTGGTACTTTAGTATAATATTTTGCGAAGTCGTGCAAACGTATTGAGTGGGAATCCGCTTAGTATGCCGATGGGCAGAGGATACAGTCGTGACCACGATACTAATGGCCATGAAGATCGGATGTGGACCAAGAGGATATGGTCGGGAAGGTTGCTATTCCAGCACTTCGTTCTCGTTGTTTAGGTTTCGGGACGAAACCTCTTTTAAAGGTGATATGATGTAATACCCACATTTTTCTTTCTTTCTCTTCTGTTTCGTCCAACCGTAACGACTCGACTGTGTTCGTTGATGCTTCTGACCTGGTGTTGTTTCTCACCTTTGTCACTCGAGCGAGTTCTGATATTGTCCCAAATTGATCTATATATCGTTGTGACCTTTCCAAGTTCGGAAAATTAGTCTCGTTTTCGATCTTCCAACCCTTGGGCGGTGGAATTCAGTATTTGTTCAGCGATTGGCTCGCGTTTTGATTGATGTACCGTTGGGTTGGTCAATCATATTGATTTTCGTCCGTTGTGTTTTGAGATTGTTCGGATAATTGACTTGATTGTATTATCCATTTGATGACGCTTGTCACTTGTTGGTTTTGTTATATCCCTAACGGCGACGTCGTGTTGGTCGTCGTGGAGCGTGTTTTCACGCCGTATATTCCTTTGTGTTGCTTGTAACGTTTCGGCGATGGGCATAAGTTACGCGTTTCCTTGCGTATCTCATTGAGTTTTCCTGGCGGGATATTGCTTCTCCCTACTTGTTTTAAGTTTCGGGACGAAACTTCTTTTAAGGAGGGTAGAATGTAATATCCGCAATTTTCGATTTTCGGTAAATTTCTTTTTCGGCCGGAGTCCATTTTGACGACTCTCTCATGACCGTTTCGTCATTTCGAGAATGATTAATTCTGCACTTTTTGTCATCCGAGTTCGTTTCGGTATCGTTTTGTTGAGTTCCGAGCTTTTTAGCGAATTTTCCGCACTTGAGTGCGATTCTTGCGAATCTCGTCCGAAACTGTTGTTTCGAGTTTCTCGTAAGTTCATTTAATGTTATTATTCATGTTGCGAGCTTTGGTTTGGTGTTTCGATCGCGTATCGTGATTTTCGGACGTTTTGGGCCATTTTCGTAATTTCCAAAGTTTTGGGTAATTACTTCCGTTGTCGAATTCCGAGCCTTCGGGTGGTCGGAATCGTGTGTTCTCTTAGTGCTCGGATTCGTCTTTGCGAGTACTTCGTAACCGTATCTTCGATTCGTACTCAGGTTCGGGTTTCGGGATCGTTCGGGCCGTCGGAGTTGGTCCCGGCCGAGTCATGGCCGGGCATGCTCGAGCCAGCCGGCCACGCCGAGTAACGTCACGGTAGTGATCGGCCGTTACGCGTAAGGCGATTCGTCGTAAGGCCCTGGCGTGCGTGCGTAACGTTTCCGGCATTTCCAGCGATGTGTTCGCCATGGCGGTTACGTCGTAAGCCGTGGCGATTCGTCGTAACGGCCGTGATCGGCTTTATTTAAGGCACAGCGGCGTTTTTCTTCAGCCATTTCTCATTCTTTTTCTTCCCGTACGCGGCTGTGGGTGTGTGAATCATCTAGAGATGTTGTTGGACAATCTATCCATGAAGTGTTGAGGTTCATATCATCAATCATCCGTCCTATAACATCCTCCGATTTACCGAATCAGGTCAGATTTCCTAGAAATCTAGTTTTGGGGAATTTGGGTATTTTGGTTGTTTTCGTCCGATTAATCCGATTTAACTTAGGGTTATGATGGATTGATGATTATTTAGATATATTATATCATTTCCTTTATTATTCCATGGTTGGATCGTATCGATTTGTCGATTTGGTCGAGTTCTTGATCGACGCCTTGAAGGTGTCCACGATTATTCTTTTTCGTATGATCGATGATTTATTTATTATATGTTGCTAGGGTCGAATTCTTGTGAAGAACTCGAGTCGGAACCCTTCCGTTCGTCGTTTTCTTCAAGCTTCTCGATCGTGGGTGTATTCTTTTCCTTCGCCGGGGAATCGTAGGCGTTCGAGGTGTCCCGACTGAGCCATGATTGTAGGAGTGTCCGGTATCGATTATCGAGGCAAGTATCTTGCCCATACATTACGTGTTTTGTGGATATAATGGTTGCTAAATGTCGATATGTGCCAAATAAATATTTATAATCATTTTTCAAAAGAATCGGTATATTTACCATCATGGTTTTCGTAAAGGTGACCCGTGTGGGTCGGGAATTAATATGCTTAGTTGATTATGTGTGCTAGTTTCGAGTATAGGATCACCTTACTTTCGTGTGATGTCATTATGTATGATTATGGAGTCGGTAAATGTAAAGTGTAATTCTCTTGTCAACTTATGTGCTTGGAGTCCCGTAGTTATGGATGAATATATTGAGTTTTTGTGATATTGGTTGTGTCGTTCGGTGCTGTTGAGATCTTGTGCTCTCTTGTGAATTGATATAGTTCTGGGTCGTGAGTACGTGTTGGATAATTTGGCCATTCTAGCAAGGTACCTCGACTATATATATTTTGTGTGTTTGACCTTTGAGAGTCGTGGTTTTGTAATCTGAGTTGTTTCTCTTCCACCTGGGGATGGCATGTGGCCTCTGGGGGCCGATACTAATGGGTACGGCCACGGAAGTGGACTTGGGTGCGTGTGTTGTTGTTCTTCCACCTGGGGATGGCATGTGGCCTCCGGGGCGATACTAATGGGTACGGCCACGAGTGAACTTGGGTGCGTGTGTTGATGTTCTTCCACAGGGGCGGTTCGACGGGACCTCTGGGGCGATACTAATGGGTACGGCCGCGAAGTGGTTTTCCACAGCGACGGTCCGACGGGCCTCCGGGGCCGATACTAATGGGTACGGCCACGGGTTACCAAGTGTGGTTTCTGTGATATTAATGTTGATGTTTTGATGATTAATTGTGATATTGTCCGGAGTATCACAATGCTTTGCGCTCGGGGTCGAGAGACATTATATATCGAGTTTTGGTGCTTGGCTAGAATGGCATAAGATTAATGTGTTATGTGTAATGTGCACTTGTAAGTGAATTGAAGTGGATGATCGGGTCGTGGACCCTGTGTTTTGTGACCGTAATGGTTGGGTCGTGGACCTCGCGTTTTGTTAACGGATTTGCATTTTGGAAAAAGAACTTTGGGGCTGTGACCCTAAATGATTTTCGAGGAATTTAATAACTTTTCAATTTCTAATGTTTTTAAAACTCCCGAGATTTGGAAATGTTTTCAAAGTGCTTACTTACTTCGTTTCTACTTTCAAGACTTGAACTATTTTTTAACTAAATATACCTCGGGAAGTCTTTCGTTGCATTCTCGGAATGTGTTGTGTATGGCTCGTATTTGCACTTTATACTTGCACAGGCGAAACAGTGGAGTTTTGCTAACCCCCGAGTAATCAGGGGGTGGATATCTGTATTGTGTCCAGGTACAGACAGGTTTTCGGGAGCAAGACACAGGATCGGCACGAGGGATGATGAAAGACGAATGATACTAATCACACGAAGGCCAGTTTTGGGTTCAGTTAGTCGGAGTCCATTGTATTGTCTTTTCCGCTGTCTTATTGTTCGTTGTTGTAAGTATTTTACCCTTGTGTGTGGGTATGAGTCTGGATGAGTTTATGTATCTTGATTTGTAAGTCAGTGACGAAAGACCAAATCGGTCTATTGGTCCGTTATTTTGATTCGTCGGTATGTAATGTAATGTGTTGTTTTGATGTCTAGCCTGGTGGATCCTCACGGAGAGGGTCTGCGGCGTGTAATATTCCCGGTTTGATCTGGGGATGTTACATTTATTTGGGGTTGTTCGGACCCGAATCGGAGCTGATGCGATGAAAACTCGGTTTTCAGAAAATTCTCATAGTGGTTAGTACACGGAAAATGGGAGAAAATTGAGTCGGTCCAGTTTCTTCATTTTTCCACAATTTGTCCCTATGGGTTTATAAAATTTGACACGCTTTTATTTGGGGTTGTTCGGACCCGAATCGGATCTGATACGATGAGAACTCGATTTTCGGAAAATTCTCATAGGGGCTAGTACACCGAAAATGGGAGAAAATTGAGTCGGGCCGTTTTCTTGATATTTTTTCATGATTTGTCCCTATGGGTTTATAAAATTTGACACGCTTTTATTTGGGGTTGTTCAGATTCGAATCGGAGCTGATGCGATGAGAACTCGGTTTTCAGAAAATTCTCATAGTGGTTAGTACACGGAAAATGGGAGAAAATCGAGTCGGACTATTTTCTTCATTTTTCCACAATTTGTCCCTATGGGTTTATAAAATTTGACACGCTTTTATTTGGGGTTGTTCGGACCCGAATCGGAGCTGATGCGATGAGAACTCGGTTTTCAGAAAATTCTCATAGTGGTTAGTACACGAAAAATGGGAGAAAATTGAGTCGGTCCAGTTTCTTCATTTTTCCACAATTTGTCCCTATGGGTTTATAAAATTTGACACGCTTTTATTTGGGGTTGTTCGGACCCGATTCGGAGCTGATACGATGAGAACTCGATTTTCGGAAAATTCTCATAGGGGCTAGTACACCGAAAATGGGAGAAAATTGAGTCGGGCCGTTTTCTTGATATTTTTTCATGATTTGTCCCTATGTGTTTATAAAATTTGACACGCTTTTATTTGGGGTTGTTCGGATTCGAATCGGAGCTGATGCGATGAGAACTCGATTTTCAGAAAATTCTCATAGAACGTACACGGAAAATGGGAGAAAATCGAGTCGGACTGTTTTCTTCATTTTTCCACAATTTGTCCCTATGGGTTTATAAAATTTGACACGCTTTTATTTGGGGTTGTTCGGACCCGAATCGGATCTGATACGATGAGAACTCGATTTTCGGAAAATTCTCATAGGGGGGGAGTACACCGAAAATGGGAGAAAATTGAGTCGGGCCGTTTTCTTGATATTTTTTCATGATTTGTCCCTATGTGTTTATAAAATTTGACAAGCTTTTATTTGGGGTTGTTCAGACCCGAATCGGAGCTGATATGATGAGAACTCGGTTTTCGAAAAATCCTCATAAGGGTTAGTACACCGGAAATGGGAGAAAATTGAGTCGGACTGTTTTCTTGATATTTTTTCATAATTTGTCCCTATGGGTTTGTAAAATTTGACACGCTTTTATTTGGGGTTGTTCGGATCCGAATCGGAGCTGATGCGATGAGAACTCGGTTTTCAGAAAATTCTCATAGGGGTTAGTACACGGAAAATGGGAGAAAATCGAGTCGGACTGTTTTCTTCATTTTTCCATAATTTGTCTCTATGGGTTTATAAAATTTGTCACGCTTTTATTTGGGGTTGTTCGGACCCGAATCGGAGCTGATACGATGAGAACTCGATTTTTGGAAAATTCTCATAGGGGCTAGGACACCGAAAATGGGAGAAAATTGAGTCGGGCCATTTTCTTGATATTTTTTCATGATTTGTCCCTATGGGTTTATAAAATTTGACACGCTTTTATTTGGGGTTGTTCAGATTCGAATCGGAGCTGATGCGATGAGAACTCAGTTTTCAGAAAATTCTCATAGTGGTTAGTACACGGAAAATGGGAGAAAATCGAGTCGGACTATTTTCTTCATTTTTCCACAATTTGTCCCTATGGGTTTATAAAATTTGACACGCTTTTATTTGGGGTTGTTCGGACCCGAATCGGAGCTGATGCGATGAAAACTCGGTTTTCAGAAAATTCTCATAGTGGTTAGTACACGGTAAATGGGAGAAAATTGAGTCGGTCCAGTTTCTTCATTTTTCCACAATTTGTCCCTATGGGTTTATAAAATTTGACACGCTTTTATTTGGGGTTGTTCGGACCCGAATCGGAGCTGATACGATGAGAACTCGATTTTCGAAAAATTCTCATAGGGGCTAGTACACCGAAAATGGGAGAAAATTGAGTCGGGCCGTTTTCTTGATATTTTTTCATGATTTGTCCCTATGTGTTTATAAAATTTGACAAGCTTTTATTTGGGGTTGTTCGGATTCGAATCGGAGCTGATGCGATGATAACTCGATTTTCAGAAAATTCTCATAGTGGTTAGTACACGGAAAATGGGAGAAAATCGAGTCGGACTGTTTTCTTCATTTTTCCACAATTTGTCCCTATGGGTTTATAAAATTTGACACACTTTTATTTGGGGTTGTTCGGACCGAATCGGATCTCGATACGATGAGAACTCAATTTTCGAAAATTCTCATAGGGGCTAGTACACCGAAAATGGGAGAAAATTGAGTCGGGCCGTTTTCTTGATATTTTTCATGATTTGTCCCTATGGGTTTATAAAATTTGACACGCTTTTATTTGGGGTTGTTCGATTCGAATCGGAGCCGATGCGATGAGAACTCGCTTTGAAAATTCTCATAGTGGTTAGTACACGGAAAATGGGAGAAAATCGAGTCGGACTATTTTCTTCATTTTTCCACAATTTGTCCCTATGGGTTTATAAAATTTGACACGCTTTTATTTGGGGTTGTTCGGACCCGAATCGGAGCTGATGCGATGAGAACTCGGTTTTCAGAAAATTCTCATAGTGGTTAGTACACGGAAAATGGGAGAAAATTGAGTCGGTCCAGTTTCTTCATTTTATCCACAATTTGTCCCTATGGGTTTATAAAATTTGACACGCTTTTATTTGGGGTTGTTCGGACCCGAATCGGAGCTGATACGATGAGAACTCGATTTTCGGAAAATTCTCATAGGGGTTAGCACACCGAAAATGGGAGAAAATTGAGTCGGGCCGTTTTCTTGATATTTTTTCATGATTTGTCCCTATGGGTTTATAAAATTTGACACGCTTTTATTTTGGGTTGTTCAGATTCGAATCGGAGCTGATGCGATGAGAACTCGGTTTTAAGAAAATTCTTATAGTGGTTAGTACACGGAAAATGGGAGAAAATCGAGTCGGACTATTTTCTTCATTTTTCCACAATTTGTCCCTATGGGTTTATAAAATTTGACACGGTTTTATTTGGGGTTGTTCGTACCCGAATCGGAGCTGATGCGATGAGAACTCGGTTTTCAGAAAATTCTCATAGTGGTTAGTACACGGAAAATGGGAGAAAATTGAGTCGGTCCAGTTTCTTCATTTTCCACAATTTGTCCCTATGGGTTTATAAAATTTGACACGCTTTTATTTGGGGTTGTTCGGACCCGAATCGGAGCTGATACGATGAGAACTCGATTTTCGAAAAATTCTCATAGGGGCTAGTACACCGAAAATGGGAGAAAATTGAGTCGGGTCGTTTTCTTGATATTTTTTCATGATTTGTCCCTATGTGTTTATAAAATTTGACACGCTTTTATTTGGGGTTGTTCGGATTCGAATCGGAGCTGATGCGATGAGAACTCGATTTTCAGAAAATTCTCATAGTGGTTAGTACACGGAAAATGGGAGAAAATCGAGTCGGACTGTTTTCTTCATTTTTCCACAATTTGTCCCTATGGGTTTATAAAATTTGACACGCTTTTATTTGGGGTTGTTCGGACCGAATCGGATCGATACGATGAGAACTCAATTTTCGGAAAATTCTCATAGGGCTAGTACACCGAAAATGGGAGAAAATTGAGTCGGGCCGTTTTCTTGATATTTTTCATGATTTGTCCATATGGGTTTATAAAATTTGACACGCTTTTATTTGGGGTTGTTCGGATTCGAATCGGGTGATGCGATGAGAACTCGATTTTCGAAAATTCTCATAGTGGTTAGTACACGGAAAATGGGAGAAAATCGAGTGACTGCTTTCTTCATTTTCCACAATTTGTCCCTATGGGTTTATAAAATTTGACACGCTTTTATTTGGGGTTGTTCGGACCCGAATCGGATCGATACGATGAGAACTCAATTTTCGGAAAATTCTCATAGGGGCTAGTACACGAAAATGGGAGAAAATTGAGTCGGGCCGTTTTCTTGATATTTTTCATGATTTGTCCCTATGGGTTTATAAAATTTGACACGCTTTTATTTGGGGTTGTTCGATTCGAATCGGAGCCGATGCGATGAGAACTCGGCTTTGAAAATTCTCATAGTGGTTAGTACACGGAAAATGGGAGAAAATCGAGTCGGACTATTTTCTTCATTTTTCCACAATTTGTCCCTATGGGTTTATAAAATTTGACACGCTTTTATTTGGGGTTGTTCGGACCCGAATCGGAGCTGATGCGATGAGAACTCGGTTTTCAGAAAATTCTCATAGTGGTTAGTACACGGAAAATGGGAGAAAATTGAGTCGGTCCAGTTTCTTCATTTTTTCCACAATTTGTCCCTATGGGTTTATAAAATTTGACACGCTTTTATTTGGGGTTGTTCGGACCCGAATCGGAGCTGATACGATGAGAACTCGATTTTCGGAAAATTCTCATAGGGGTTAGCACACCGAAAATGGGAGAAAATTGAGTCGGGCCGTTTTCTTGATATTTTTTCATGATTTGTCCCTATGGGTTTATAAAATTTGACACGCTTTTATTTTGGGTTGTTCAGATTCGAATCGGAGCTGATGCGATGAGAACTCGGTTTTCAGAAAATTCTTATAGTGGTTAGTACACGGAAAATGGGAGAAAATCGAGTCGGACTATTTTCTTCATTTTTCCACAATTTGTCCCTATGGGTTTATAAAATTTGACACGGTTTTATTTGGGGTTGTTCGTACCCGAATCGGAGCTGATGCGATGAGAACTCGGTTTTCAGAAAATTCTCATAGTGGTTAGTACACGGAAAATGGGAGAAAATTGAGTCGGTCCAGTTTCTTCATTTTCCACAATTTGTCCCTATGGGTTTATAAAATTTGACAAGCTTTTATTTGGGGTTGTTCAGACCCGAATCGGAGCTGATATGATGAGAACTCGGTTTTCGGAAAATCCTCATAAGGGATAGTACACCGGAAATGGGAGAAAATTGAGTCGGACTGTTTTCTTGATATTTTTTCATAATTTGTCCCTATGGGTTTGTAAAATTTGACACGCTTTTATTTGGGGTTGTTCGGATCCGAGTCGGAGCTGATGCGATGAGGACTCGGTTTTCAGAAAATTCTCATAGGGGTTAGTACACGGAAAATGGGAGAAAATCGAGTCGGACTGTTTTCTTCATTTTTCCATAATTTGTCTCTATGGGTTTATAAAATTTGACACGCTTTTATTTTGGGTTGTTCGGACCCGAATCGGAGCTGATACGATAAGAACTCGATTTTCGGAAAATTCTCATAGGGGCTAGTACACCGAAAATGGGAGAAAATTGAGTCGGGCCGTTTTCTTGATATTTTTTCATGATTTGTCCCTGTGGGTTTATAAAATTTGACACGCTTTTATTTGGGGTTGTTCAGGTTCGAATCGGAGCTGATGCGATGAGAACTCAGTTTTCAGAAAATTCTCATAGTGGTTAGTACACGGAAAATGGGAGAAAATCGAGTCGGACTATTTTCTTCATTTTTCCACAATTTGTCCCTATGGGTTTATAAAATTTGACACGCTTTTATTTGGGGTTGTTCGGACCGAATCGGAGCCGATGCGATGAGAACTCGGTTTTAAAATTCTCATAGTGGTTAGTACACGGAAAATGGGAGAAAATTGAGTCGGTCAGTTTCTTCATCTTTCCACAATTTGTCCCTATGGGTTTATAAAATTTGACACGCTTTTATTTGGGGTTGTTCGGACCGAATCGGATCGATACGATGAGAACTCGATTTTGGAAAATTCTCATAGGGGCTAGTACACCGAAAATGGGAGAAAATTGAGTCGGGCCGTTTTCTTGATATTTTTCATGATTTGTCCCTATGGGATTATAAAAATTGACACGCTTTTATTTGGGGTATTTCAGATTCGAATCTGAGCTGATGCGAAGAAAACTCGATAATCAGAAAATTCTCAAAGTGGTTAGTACACGGAAAATGAGAGAAAATCGAGTCGGACTATTTTCTTCATTTTTCCACAATTTGTCCCTATGGGTTTATAAAATTTGACATGCTTTTATTTGGGGTTGTTCGGACCCGAATCGGAGCTGATGCGATGAGAACTCGGTTTTCAGAAAATTCTCATAGTGGTTAGTACACGAAAAATGGGAGAAAATTGAGTCGGTCCAGTTTCTTCATTTTTCCACAATTTGTCCCTATGGGTTTATAAAATTTGACACGCTTTTATTTGGGGTTGTTCGGACCCGATTCGGAGCTGATACGATGAGAACTCGATTTTCAGAAAATTCTCATAGGGGCTACACCGAAAATGGGAGAAAATTGAGTCGGGCCGTTTTCTTGATATTTTTTCATGATTTGTCCCTATGAGTTTATAAAATTTGACACGCTTTTATTTGGGGTTGTTCGGATTCGAATCGGAGCTGATGCGATGAGAACTCGATTTTCAGAAAATTCTCATAGTGGTTAGTACACGGAAAATGGGAGAAAATCGAGTCGGACTGTTTTCTTCATTTTTCCACAATTTGTCCCTATGGGTTTATAAAATTTGACATTGGGGTTGTTCGGACCCGAATCGGATCTGATACGATGAGAACTCGATTTTCGGGAAATTCTCATAGGGGCTAGTACACCGAAAATGGGAGAAAATTGAGTCGGGCCGTTTTCTTGATATTTTTTCATGATTTATCCCTATGTGTTTATAAAATTTGACAAGCTTTTATTTGGGGTTGTTCAGACCCGAATCGGAGCTGATATGATGAGAACTCGGTTTTCGGAAAATCCTCATAAGGGATAGTATACCAGAAATGGGAGAAAATTGAGTCGGACTATTTTCTTGATATTTTTTCATAATTTGTCCCTATGGGTTTGTAAAATTTGACACGCTTTTATTTGGGGTTGTTCGGATCTGAATCGGAGCTGATGCGATGAGAACTCGGTTTTCAGAAAATTCTCATAGGGGTTAGTGCACGGAAAATGGGAGAAAATCGAGTGATCAATTTTCTTCATTTTTCCACAATTTGTCCCTATGGGTTTATAAAATTTGACACACTTTTATTTGGGGTTGTTCGGACCCGAATCGGATCTGATACGATGAGAACTCGATTTTCGGAAAATTCTCATAGGGGCTAGTACACCGAAAATGGGAGAAAATTGAGTCGGGCCGTTTTCTTGATATTTTTTCATGATTTGTCCCTATGGGTTTATAAAATTTGACAAGCTTTTACTTGGGGTTGTTCAGACCCGAATCGGAGCTGATATGATGAGAACTCGGTTTTCGGAAAATCCTCATAAGGGATAGTACACTGGAAATGGGAGAAAATTGAGTCGGACTGTTTTCTTGATATTTTTTCATAATTTGTCCCTATGGGTTTGTAAAATTTGACATGCTTTTATTTGGGGTTGTTCGGATCCGAATCGGAGCTGATGCGATGAGAACTCGGTTTTCAGAAAATTCTCATAGGGGTTAGTGCACGGAAAATGGGAGAAAATCGAGTCGGACTGTTTTCTTCATTTTTCCATAATTTGTCTCTATGGGTTTATAAAATTTGTCACGCTTTTATTTGGGGTTGTTCGGACCCGAATCGGAGCTGATACGATGAGAACTCGATTTTCGGAAAATTCTCATAGGGGCTAGTACACCGAAAATGGGAGAAAATTGAGTCGGGCCGTTTTCTTGATATTTTTTCATGATTTGTCCCTATGGGTTTATAAAATTTGACACGCTTTTATTTGGGGTTGTTCAGATTCGAATCGGAGCTGATGCGATGAGAACTCGCTTTTGTAAAATTCTCATAGTAGTTAGTACGGAAAATGGGAGAAAATCGAGTCGGACTATTTTCTTCATTTTTCCACAATTTGTCCCTAGGGGTTTATAAAAATAGACACGCTTTTATTTGCGGTAGTTCGGACCCGAATCGGAGCTTATGCGATGAAAACTTCGGTTTTGAAAATTCTCATAGTGGTTAGTACACGGAAAATGGGAGAAAATTGAGTTGGTCCAGTTTCTTCATTTTTCCACAATTTGTCCCTATGGGTTTATAAAATTTGACACGCTTTTATTTGGGGTTGTTCGGATCCGAATCGGAGCTGATACGATGAGAACTCGATTTTCGGAAAATTCTCATAGGGGCTAGTACACCGAAAATGGGAGAAAATTGAGTCGGGCCGTTTTCTTGATATTTTTTCATGATTTGTCCCTATGGGTTTATAAAATTTGACACGCTTTTATTTGGGGTTGTTCAGATTCGAATCGGAGCTGATGCGATGAGAACTCAGTTTTCAGAAAATTCTCATAGTGGTTAGTACACGGAAAATGAGAGAAAATCGAGTCGGACTATTTTCTTCATTTTTCCACAATTTGTCCCTATGGGTTTATAAAATTTGACATGCTTTTATTTGGGGTTGTTCGGACCCGAATCGGAGCTGATGCGATGAGAACTCGGTTTTCAGAAAATTCTCATAGTGGTTAGTACACGAAAAATGGGAGAAAATTGAGTCGGTCCAGTTTCTTCATTTTTCCACAATTTGTCCCTATGGGTTTATAAAATTTGACACGCTTTTATTTGGGGTTGTTCGGACCCGATTCGGAGCTGATACGATGAGAACTCGATTTTCAGAAAATTCTCATAGGGGCTACACCGAAAATGGGAGAAAATTGAGTCGGGCCGTTTTCTTGATATTTTTTCATGATTTGTCCCTATGAGTTTATAAAATTTGACACGCTTTTATTTGGGGTTGTTCGGATTCGAATCGGAGCTGATGCGATGAGAACTCGATTTTCAGAAAATTCTCATAGTGGTTAGTACACGGAAAATGGGAGAAAATCGAGTCGGACTGTTTTCTTCATTTTTCCACAATTTGTCCCTATGGGTTTATAAAATTTGACATTGGGGTTGTTCGGACCCGAATCGGATCTGATACGATGAGAACTCGATTTTCGGGAAATTCTCATAGGGGCTAGTACACCGAAAATGGGAGAAAATTGAGTCGGGCCGTTTTCTTGATATTTTTTCATGATTTATCCCTATGTGTTTATAAAATTTGACAAGCTTTTATTTGGGGTTGTTCAGACCCGAATCGGAGCTGATATGATGAGAACTCGGTTTTCGGAAAATCCTCATAAGGGATAGTATACCAGAAATGGGAGAAAATTGAGTCGGACTATTTTCTTGATATTTTTTCATAATTTGTCCCTATGGGTTTGTAAAATTTGACACGCTTTTATTTGGGGTTGTTCGGATCTGAATCGGAGCTGATGCGATGAGAACTCGGTTTTCAGAAAATTCTCATAGGGGTTAGTGCACGGAAAATGGGAGAAAATCGAGTCGGACTGTTTTCTTCATTTTTCCACAATTTGTCCCTATGGGTTTATAAAATTTGACACACTTTTATTTGGGGTTGTTCGGACCCGAATCGGATCTGATACGATGAGAACTCGATTTTCGGAAAATTCTCATAGGGGCTAGTACACCGAAAATGGGAGAAAATTGAGTCGGGCCGTTTTCTTGATATTTTTTCATGATTTGTCCCTATGGGTTTATAAAATTTGACAAGCTTTTACTTGGGGTTGTTCAGACCCGAATCGGAGCTGATATGATGAGAACTCGGTTTTCGGAAAATCCTCATAAGGGATAGTACACTGGAAATGGGAGAAAATTGAGTCGGACTGTTTTCTTGATATTTTTTCATAATTTGTCCCTATGGGTTTGTAAAATTTGACATGCTTTTATTTGGGGTTGTTCGGATCCGAATCGGAGCTGATGCGATGAGAACTCGGTTTTCAGAAAATTCTCATAGGGGTTAGTGCACGGAAAATGGGAGAAAATCGAGTCGGACTGTTTTCTTCATTTTTCCATAATTTGTCTCTATGGGTTTATAAAATTTGTCACGCTTTTATTTGGGGTTGTTCGGACCCGAATCGGAGCTGATACGATGAGAACTCGATTTTCGGAAAATTCTCATAGGGGCTAGTACACCGAAAATGGGAGAAAATTGAGTCGGGCCGTTTTCTTGATATTTTTTCATGATTTGTCCCTATGGGTTTATAAAATTTGACACGCTTTTATTTGGGGTTGTTGATTCGAATCGGAGCCGATGCGATGAGAACTCGGTTTTGAAAATTCTCATAGTAGTTAGTACGGAAAATGGGAGAAAATCGAGTCGGACTATTTTCTTCATTTTTCCACAATTTGTCCCTATGGGTTTATAAAATTTGACACGCTTTTATTTGGGGTTGTTCGACCCGAATCGGAGCTTATGCGATGAAAACTCGGTTTTAAAATTCTCATAGTGGTTAGTACGGAAAATGGGAGAAAATTGAGTTGGTCCAGCTTTCTTCATTTTTCCACAATTTGTCCCTATGGGTTTATAAAATTTGACACGCTTTTATTTGGGGTTGTTCGATCCGAATCGGAGCCGATACGATGAGAACTCGATTTTCGGAAAATTCTCATAGGGGCTAGTACACGAAAATGGGAGAAAATTGAGTCGGGCCGTTTTCTTGATATTTTTCATGATTTGTCCCTATGTGTTTATAAAATTTGACACGCTTTTATTTGGGGTTGTTCGAATTCGAATCGGAGCCGATGCGATGAGAACTCGATTTTGAAAATTCTCATAGTGGTTAGTACACGGAAAATGGGAGAAAATCGAGTGACTGCTTTCTTCATTTTTCCACAATTTGTCCCTATGGGTTTATAAAATTTGACACGCTTTTATTTGGGGTTGTTCGGACCCGAATCGGATCGATACGATGAGAACTCGATTTTGGAAAATTCTCATAGGGGCTAGTACACGAAAATGGGAGAAAATTGAGTCGGGCCGTTTTCTTGATATTTTTCATGATTTGTCCCTATGTGTTTATAAAATTTGACAAGCTTTTATTTGGGGTTGTTCGGACCGAATCGGGTGATATGAAGAGAACTCGGTTTTAGGAAAATCCTCATAAGTACACCGGAAATGGGAGAAAATTGTGTCGGACTGTTTTCTTGATATTTTTTCATAATTTGTCCCTATGGGTTTGTAAAATTTGACACGCTTTTATTTGGGGTTGTTCGGATCCGAATCGGAGCTGATGCGATGAGAACTCGGTTTTCAGAAAATTCTCATAGGGGTTAGTGCACGGAAAATGGGAGAAAATCGAGTCGGACTGTTTTCTTCATTTTTCCATAATTTGTCTCTATGGGTTTATAAAATTTGTCACGCTTTTATTTGGGGTTGTTCGGACCCGAATCGGAGCTGATACGATGAGAACTCGATTTTTGGAAAATTCTCATAGGGGCTAGCACACCAAAAATGGGAGAAAATTGAGTCGGGCCGTTTTCTTGATATTTTTTCATGATTTGTCCCTATGGGTTTATAAAATTTGACACGCTTTTATTTGGGGTTGTTCAGATTCGAATCGGAGCTGATGCGATGAGAACTCGCTTTCGTAAAATTTTCATAGTGTTTAGTACACGGAAAATGGGAGAAAATCGAGTCGGACTATTTTCTTCATTTTTCCACAATTTGTCCCTATGGGTTTATAAAATTTGACACTCTTTTATTTGGTGTTGTTCGGACCCGAATCGGAGCTTATGCGATGAAAACTCGGTTTCGAAAATTCTCATAGTGGTTAGTACACGGGAAATGGGAGAAAATTGAGTTGGTCCAGTTTCTTCATTTTTCCACAATTTGTCCCTATGGGTTTATAAAATTTGACACGCTTTTATTTGGGGTTGTTCGGATCCGAATCGGAGCTGATACGATGAGAACTCGATTTTCGAAAATTCTCATAGGGGCTAGTACACCGAAAATGGGAGAAAATTGAGTCGGGCCGTTTTCTTGATATTTTTTCATGATTTGTCCCTATGTGTTTATAAAATTTGACACGCTTTTATTTGGGGTTGTTCGAATTCGAATCGGAGCCGATGCGATGAGAACTCGATTTTCGTAAAATTCTCATAGGGGTTAGTGCACGGAAAATGGGAGAAAATCGAGTCGGATGTTTTCTTCATTTTCCATAATTTGTCTCTATGGGTTTATAAAATTTGTCACGCTTTTATTTGGGGTTGTTCGGACCGAATCGGAGCTGATACGATGAGAACTCGATTTTCGGAAAATTCTCATAGGGGCTAGCACACCAAAAATGGGAGAAAATTGAGTCGGGCCGTTTTCTTGATATTTTTTCATGATTTGTCCCTATGGGTTTATAAAATTTGACACGCTTTTATTTGGGGTTGTTCAGATTCGAATCGGAGCTGATGCGATGAGAACTCAGTTTTCAGAAAATTCTCATAGTAGTTAGTACACGGAAAATGGGAGAAAATCGAGTCGGACTATTTTCTTCATTTTTCCACAATTTGTCCCTATGGGTTTATAAAATTTGACACGCTTTTATTTGGGGTTGTTCGGACCCGAATCGGAGCTTATGCGATGAAAACTCGGTTTTCAGAAAATTCTCATAGTGGTTAGTACACGGAAAATGGGAGAAAATTGAGTTGGTCCAGTTTCTTCATTTTTCCACAATTTGTCCCTATGGGTTTATAAAATTTGACACGCTTTTATTTGGGGTTGTTCGGATCCGAATCGGAGCTGATACGATGAGAACTCGATTTTCGGAAAATTCTCATAGGGGCTAGTACACCGAAAATGGGAGAAAATTGAGTCGGGCCGTTTTCTTGATATTTTTTCATGATTTGTCCCTATGTGTTTATAAAATTTGACACGCTTTTATTTGGGGTTGTTCGAAGTCGAATCGGAGCTGATGCGATGAGAACTCGATTTTCAGAAAATTCTCATAGTGGTTAGTACACGGAAAATGGGAGAAAATCGAGCCTGACCGCTTTCTTCATTTTTCCACAATTTGTCCCTATGGGTTTATAAAATTTGACATGCTTTTATTTGGGGTTGTTCGGACCCGAATCGGATATGATACGATGAGAACTCGATTTTCGGAAAATTCTCATAGGGGCTAGTACACCGAAAATGGGAGAAAATTGAGTCGGGCCGTTTTCTTGATATTTTTCATGATTTGTCCCTATGTGTTTATAAAATTTGACAAGCTTTTATTTGGGGTTGTTCGGACCGAATCTGAGCCGATATGATGAGAACTCGGTTTTGGAAAATCCTCATAAGTACAAGGAAATGGGAGAAAATTGTGCCTGATCGTTTTCTTGATATTTTTCATAATTTGTCCCTATGGGTTTGTAAAATTTGACACGCTTTTATTTGGGGTTGTTCGATCCGAATCTGAGCCGATGCGATGAGAACTCGGTTTTGAAAAATTCTCATAGGGGTTAGTGCACGGAAAATGGGAGAAAATCGAGTCGGACTGTTTTCTTCATTTTTCCATAATTTGTCTCTATGGGTTTATAAAATTTGTCACGCTTTTATTTGGGGTTGTTCGGACCCGAATCGGAGCTGATACGATGAGAACTCGATTTTCGGAAAATTCTCATAGGGGCTAGTACACCGAAAATGGGAGAAAATTGAGTCGGGCCGTTTTCTTGATATTTTTTCATGATTTGTCCCTATGTGTTTATAAAATTTGACACGCTTTTATTTGGGGTTGTTCGAATTCGAATCGGAGCTGATGCGATGAGAACTCGATTTTCAGAAAATTCTCATAGGGGTTAGTGCACGGAAAATGGGAGAAAATCGAGTCGGACTGTTTTCTTCATTTTTCCATAATTTGTCTCTATGGGTTTATAAAATTTGTCACGCTTTTATTTGGGGTTGTTCGGACCCGAATCGGAGCTGATACGATGAGAACTCGATTTTCGGAAAATTCTCATAGGGGCTAGCACACCAAAAATGGGAGAAAATTGAGTCGGGCCGTTTTCTTGATATTTTTTCATGATTTGTCCCTATGGGTTTATAAAATTTGACACGCTTTTATTTGGGGTTGTTCAGATTCGAATCGGAGCTGATGCGATGAGAACTCAGTTTTCAGAAAATTCTCATAGTAGTTAGTACACGGAAAATGGGAGAAAATCGAGTCGGACTATTTTCTTCATTTTTCCACAATTTGTCCCTATGGGTTTATAAAATTTGACACGCTTTTATTTGGGGTTGTTCGGACCCGAATCGGAGCTTATGCGATGAAAACTTCGGTTTTGAAAATTCTCATAGTGGTTAGTACACGGATAATGGGAGATAATTGAGTTGGTCTAGTTTCTTCATTTTTCCACTATTTTTCCCTATGGTTTTATAATATTTGACACGCTTTTATTTGGGGTTGTTCGGATCCGAATCGGAGCTGATACGATGAGAACTCGATTTTCGGAAAATTCTCATAGGGGCTAGTACACCGAAAATGGGAGAAAATTGAGTCGGGCCGTTTTCTTGATATTTTTCATGATTTGTCCCTATGTGTTTATAAAATTTGACACGCTTTTATTTGGGGTTGTTCGATTCGAATCGGAGCCGATGCGATGAGAACTCGATTTTGAAAAATTCTCATAGTGGTTAGTACGGAAAATGGGAGAAAATCGAGTGATTTATTTTCTTCATTTTTCCACAATTTGTCCCTATGGGTTTATAAAATTTGACACGCTTTTATTTGGGGTTGTTCGGACCCGAATCGGATCTGATACGATGAGAACTCGATTTTCGGAAAATTCTCATAGGGGCTAGTACACCGAAAATGGGAGAAAATTGAGTCGGGCCGTTTTCTTGATATTTTTTCATGATTTGTCCCTATGTGTTTATAAAATTTGACAAGCTTTTATTTGGGGTTGTTCAGACCCGAATCAGAGCTGATATGATGAGAACTCGGTTTTCGGAAAATCCTCATAAGTACACCGGAAATGGGAGAAAATTGTGTCGGACTGTTTTCTTGATATTTTTTCATAATTTGTCCCTATGGGTTTGTAAAATTTGACACGCTTTTATTTGGGGTTGTTCGGATCCGAATCGGAGCTGATGCGATGAGAACTCGGTTTTCAGAAAATTCTCATAGGGGTTAGTGCACGGAAAATGGGAGAAAATCGAGTCGGACTGTTTTCTTCATTTTTCCATAATTTGTCTCTATGGGTTTATAAAATTTGTCACGCTTTTATTTGGGGTTGTTCGGACCCGAATCGGAGCTGATACGATGAGAACTCGATTTTTGGAAAATTCTCATAGGGGCTAGCACACCA
Source organism: Orobanche coerulescens (assembly GCA_033398695.1). Lineage (NCBI taxonomy): Eukaryota > Viridiplantae > Streptophyta > Magnoliopsida > Lamiales > Orobanchaceae > Orobanche > Orobanche coerulescens. The sequence continues at coordinate 140,995 of JAWKAU010000232.1, forward strand.
AAAATGGGAGAAAATTGAGTCGGGCCGTTTTCTTGATATTTTTTCATGATTTGTCCCTATGGGTTTATAAAATTTGACACGCTTTTATTTGGGGTTGTTCAGATTCGAATCGGAGCTGATGCGATGAGAACTCAGTTTTCAGAAAATTTTCATAGTGGTTAGTACACGGAAAATGGGAGAAAATCGAGTCGGACTATTTTCTTCATTTTTCCACAATTTGTCCCTATGGGTTTATAAAATTTGACACGCTTTTATTTGGGGTTGTTCGGACCCGAATCGGAGCTTATGCGATGAAAACTCGGTTTTCAGAAAATTCTCATAGTGGTTAGTACACGGAAAATGGGAGAAAATTGAGTTGGTCCAGTTTCTTCATTTTTCCACAATTTGTCCCTATGGGTTTATAAAATTTGACACGCTTTTATTTGGGGTTGTTCGGATCCGAATCGGAGCTGATACGATGAGAACTCGATTTTCGGAAAATTCTCATAGGGGCTAGTACACCGAAAATGGGAGAAAATTGAGTCGGGCCGTTTTCTTGATATTTTTTCATGATTTGTCCCTATGTGTTTATAAAATTTGACACGCTTTTATTTGGGGTTGTTCGAATTCGAATCGGAGCTGATGCGATGAGAACTCGATTTTCAGAAAATTCTCATAGGGGTTAGTGCACGGAAAATGGGAGAAAATCGAGTCGGACTGTTTTCTTCATTTTTCCATAATTTGTCTCTATGGGTTTATAAAATTTGTCACGCTTTTATTTGGGGTTGTTCGGACCCGAATCGGAGCTGATACGATGAGAACTCGATTTTCGGAAAATTCTCATAGGGGCTAGCACACCAAAAATGGGAGAAAATTGAGTCGGGCCGTTTTCTTGATATTTTTTCATGATTTGTCCCTATGGGTTTATAAAATTTGACACGCTTTTATTTGGGGTTGTTCAGATTCGAATCGGAGCTGATGCGATGAGAACTCAGTTTTCAGAAAATTCTCATAGTAGTTAGTACACGGAAAATGGGAGAAAATCGAGTCGGACTATTTTCTTCATTTTTCCACAATTTGTCCCTATGGGTTTATAAAATTTGACACGCTTTTATTTGGGGTTGTTCGGACCCGAATCGGAGCTTATGCGATGAAAACTCGGTTTTCAGAAAATTCTCATAGTGGTTAGTACACGGAAAATGGGAGAAAATTGAGTTGGTCCAGTTTCTTCATTTTTCCACAATTTGTCCCTATGGGTTTATAAAATTTGACACGCTTTTATTTGGGGTTGTTCGGATCCGAATCGGAGCTGATACGATGAGAACTCGATTTTCGGAAAATTCTCATAGGGGCTAGTACACCGAAAATGGGAGAAAATTGAGTCGGGCCGTTTTCTTGATATTTTTTCATGATTTGTCCCTATGTGTTTATAAAATTTGACACGCTTTTATTTGGGGTTGTTCGAATTCGAATCGGAGCTGATGCGATGAGAACTCGATTTTCAGAAAATTCTCATAGTGGTTAGTACACGGAAAATGGGAGAAAATCGAGTCGGACTGTTTTCTTCATTTTTCCACAATTTGTCCCTATGGGTTTATAAAATTTGACACGCTTTTATTTGGGGTTGTTCGGACCCGAATCGGATATGATACGATGAGAACTCGATTTTCGGAAAATTCTCATAGGGGCTAGTACACCGAAAATGGGAGAAAATTGAGTCGGGCCGTTTTCTTGATATTTTTTCATGATTTGTCCCTATGTGTTTATAAAATTTGACAAGCTTTTATTTGGGGTTGTTCAGACCCGAATCGGAGCTGATATGATGAGAACTCGGTTTTCGGAAAATCCTCATAAGTACACCGGAAATGGGAGAAAATTGTGTCGGACTGTTTTCTTGATATTTTTTCATAATTTGTCCCTATGGGTTTGTAAAATTTGACACGCTTTTATTTGGGGTTGTTCGGATCCGAATCGGAGCTGATGCGATGAGAACTCGGTTTTCAGAAAATTCTCATAGGGGATAGAGCACGGAAAATGGGAGAAAATCGAGTCGGACTGTTTTCTTCATTTTTCCATAATTTGTCTCTATGGGTTTATAAAATTTGTCACGCTTTTATTTGGGGTTGTTCGGACCCGAATCGGAGCTGATACGATGAGAACTCGATTTTTGGAAAATTCTCATAGGGGCTAGCACACCAAAAATGGGAGAAAATTGAGTCGGGCCGTTTTCTTGATATTTTTTCATGATTTGTCCCTATGGGTTTATAAAATTTGACACGCTTTTATTTGGGGTTGTTCAGATTCGAATCGGAGCTGATGCGATGAGAACTCGCTTTGAGAAAATTCTCATAGTAGTTAGTACACGGAAAATGGGAGAAAATCGAGTCGGACTATTTTCTTCATTTTTCCACAATTTGTCCCTATGGGTTTATAAAATTTGACACGCTTTTATTTGGGGTTGTTCGGACCCGAATCGGAGCTTATGCGATGAAAACTCGGTTTTAAAAATTCTCATAGTGGTTAGTACACGGAAAATGGGAGAAAATTGAGTTGGTCAGCTTTCTTCATTTTTCCACAATTTGTCCCTATGGGTTTATAAAATTTGACACGCTTTTATTTGGGGTTGTTCGGATCCGAATCGGAGCCGATACGATGAGAACTCGATTTTGGAAAATTCTCATAGGGGCTAGTACCGAAAATGGGAGAAAATTGAGTCGGGCCGTTTTCTTGATATTTTTCATGATTTGTCCCTATGTGTTTATAAAATTTGACACGCTTTTATTTGGGGTTGTTCGAATTCGAATCGGAGCCGATGCGATGAGAACTCGATTTTCGTTAAAATTCTCATAGTGGTTAGTACACGGAAAATGGGAGAAAATCGAGTCTGACCGTTTTCTTCATTTTTCCACAATTTGTCCCTATGGGTTTATAAAATTTGACACGCTTTTATTTGGGGTTGTTCGGACCCGAATCGGATCTGATACGATGAGAACTCGATTTTCGGAAAATTCTCATAGGGGCTAGTACACCGAAAATGGGAGAAAATTGAGTCGGGCCGTTTTCTTGATATTTTTTCATGATTTGTCCCTATGTGTTTATAAAATTTGACAAGCTTTTATTTTGTGTTGTTCGGACCGAATCGGAGCTGATATGATGAGAACTCGGTTTTCGGAAAATCCTCATAAGTACACCGGAAATGGGAGAAAATTGTGTCGGACTGTTTTCTTGATATTTTTTCATAATTTGTCCCTATGGGTTTGTAAAATTTGACACGCTTTTATTTGGGGTTGTTCGGATCCGAATCGGAGCTGATGCGATGAGAACTCGGTTTTCAGAAAATTCTCATAGGGGTTAGTGCACGGAAAATGGGAGAAAATCGAGTCGGACTGTTTTCTTCATTTTTCCATAATTTGTCTCTATGGGTTTATAAAATTTGTCACGCTTTTATTTGGGGTTGTTCGGACCCGAATCGGAGCTGATACGATGAGAACTCGATTTTTGGAAAATTCTCATAGGGGCTAGCACACCAAAAATGGGAGAAAATTGAGTCGGGCCGTTTTCTTGATATTTTTTCATGATTTGTCCCTATGGGTTTATAAAATTTGACACGCTTTTATTTGGGGTTGTTCAGATTCGAATCGGAGCTGATGCGATGAGAACTCGCCGAAAATTTTCATAGTGGTTATTACACGGAAAATGGGAGAAAATCGAGTCGGACTATTTTCTTCATTTTTCCACAATTTGTCCATATGGGTTTATAAAATTTGACACGCTTTTATTTGGGGTTGTTCGGACCCGAATCGGAGCTTATGCGATGAAAACTCGGTTTTCAGAAAATTCTCATAGTGGTTAGTACGGAAAATGGGAGAAAATTGAGTTGGTCCAGTTTCTTCATTTTTCCACAATTTGTCCCTATGGGTTTATAAAATTTGACACGCTTTTATTTGGGGTTGTTCGGATCCGAATCGGAGCTGATACGATGAGAACTCGATTTTCGGAAAATTCTCATAGGGGCTAGTACACCGAAAATGGGAGAAAATTGAGTCGGGCCGTTTTCTTGATATTTTGTCATGATTTGTCCCTATGTGTGTATAAAATTTGACACGCTTGTATTTGGGGTGGTTCGAATTCGAATCGGAGTCGATGCGATGAGAACTCGATTTTCGTAAAATTCTCATAGTGGTTAGTACGGAAAATGGGAGAAAATCGAGTCGGACTGTTTTCTTCATTTTTCCACAATTTGTCCCTATGGGTTTATAAAATTTGACACGCTTTTATTTGGGGTTGTTCGGACCCGAATCGGATCTGATACGATGAGAACTCGATTTTCGGAAAATTCTCATAGGGGCTAGTACACCGAAAATGGGAGAAAATTGAGTCGGGCCGTTTTCTTGATATTTTTTATGATTTGTCCCTATGTGTTTATAAAATTTGACAAGCTTTTATTTGGGGTTGTTCAGACCCGAATCGGAGCTGATATGATGAGAACTCGGTTTTCGGAAAATCCTCATAAGTACACCGGAAATGGGAGAAAATTGTGTGATCGTTTTCTTGATATTTTTCATAATTTGTCCCTATGGGTTTGTAAAATTTGACACGCTTTTATTTGGGGTTGTTCGGATCGAATCGGAGCCGATGCGATGAGAACTTCGGTTTTGAAAAATTCTCATAGGGGTTAGTGCACGGAAAATGGGAGAAAATCGAGTCGGACTGTTTTCTTCATTTTTCCATAATTTGTCTCTATGGGTTTATAAAATTTGTCACGCTTTTATTTGGGGTTGTTCGGACCCGAATCGGAGCTGATACGATGAGAACTCGATTTTTGGAAAATTCTCATAGGGGCTAGCACACCAAAAATGGGAGAAAATTGAGTCGGGCCGTTTTCTTGATATTTTTTCATGATTTGTCCCTATGGGTTTATAAAATTTGACACGCTTTTATTTGGGGTTGTTCAGATTCGAATCGGAGCTGATGCGATGAGAACTCAGTTTTCAGAAAATTTTCATAGTGGTTAGTACACGGAAAATGGGAGAAAATCGAGTCGGACTATTTTCTTCATTTTTCCACAATTTGTCCCTATGGGTTTATAAAATTTGACACGCTTTTATTTGGGGTTGTTCGGACCCGAATCGAGCTTATGCGATGAAAACTTCGGTTTTGAAAATTCTCATAGTGGTTAGTACGGAAAATGGGAGAAAATAGAGTTGGTCCAGTTTCTTCATTTTTCCACAATTTGTCCCTATGGGTTTATAAAATTTGACACGCTTTTATTTGGGGTTGTTCGGATCCGAATCGGAGCTGATACGATGAGAACTCGATTTTCGGAAAATTCTCATAGGGGCTAGTACACCGAAAATGGGAGAAAATAGAGTCTGACCATTTTCTTGATATTTTTCATGATTTGTCCCTATGTGTTTATAAAATTTGACACGCTTTTATTTGGGGTTGTTCGAATTCGAATCGGAGTGATGCGATGAGAACTCGATTTTCGAAAATTCTCATAGTGGTTAGTACGGAAAATGGGAGAAAATCGAGTCTGACTGCTTTCTTCATTTTTCCACAATTTGTCCCTATGGGTTTATAAAATTTGACACGCTTTTATTTGGGGTTGTTCGGACCGAATCGGATCTCGATACGATGAGAACTCGATTTTCGGAAAATTCTCATAGGGGCTAGTACACCGAAAATGGGAGAAAATTGAGTCGGGCCGTTTTCTTGATATTTTTTCATGATTTGTCCCTATGTGTTTATAAAATTTGACAAGCTTTTATTTGGGGTTGTTCGGACACGAATCTGAGATGATATGATGAGAACTCGATTTTCGGAAAATCCTCATAAGTACACCTAAATGGGAGAAAATTGTGTCTGACTGTTTTCTTGATATTTTTTCATAATTTGTCCCTATGGGTTTGTAAAATTTGACACGCTTTTATTTGGGGTTGTTCGGATCCGAATCGGAGCTGATGCGATGAGAACTCGGTTTTCAGAAAATTCTCATAGGGGTTAGTGCACGGAAAATGGGAGAAAATCGAGTCGGACTGTTTTCTTCATTTTTCCATAATTTGTCTCTATGGGTTTATAAAATTTGTCACGCTTTTATATGGGGTTGTTCGGACCCGAATCGGAGCTGATACGATGAGAACTCGATTTTCGGAAAATTCTCATAGGGGCTAGCACACCAAAAATGGGAGAAAATTGAGTCGGGCCGTTTTCTTGATATTTTTTCATGATTTGTCCCTATGGGTTTATAAAATTTGACACGCTTTTATTTGGGGTTGTTCAGATTCGAATCGGAGCTGATGCGATGAGAACTCAGTTTTCAGAAAATTTTCATAGTGGTTAGTACACGGAAAATGGGAGAAAATCGAGTCGGACTATTTTCTTCATTTTTCCACAATTTGTCCCTATGGGTTTATAAAATTTGACACGCTTTTATTTGGGGTTGTTCGGACCCGAATCGGAGCTGATGCGATGAAAACTCGGTTTTCAGAAAATTTTCATAGTAGTTAGTACACGGAAAATGGGAGAAAATTGAGTCGGTCAAGTTTCTTCATTTTTCCACAATTTGTCCCTATGGGTTTATAAAATTTGACACGCTTTTATTTGGGGTTGTTCGGACCCGAATCGGAGCTGATACGATGAGAACTCGATTTTCGGAAAATTCTCATAGGGGCCCGTACACCGAAAATGGGAGAAAATTGAGTCGGGCCGTTTTCTTGATATTTTTTCATGATTTGTCCCTATGTGTTTATAAAATTTGACAAGCTTTTATTTGGGGTTGTTCAGACCCGAATCGGAGCTGATATGATGAGAACTCGGTTTTCGGAAAATCCTCATAAGGGATAGTACACTGGAAATGGGAGAAAATTGAGTCGGACTGTTTTCTTGATATTTTTTCATAATTTGTCCCTATGGGTTTGTAAAATTTGACACGCTTTTATTTGGGGTTGTTCGGATCCGAATCGGAGCTGATGCGATGAGAACTCGGTTTTCAGAAAATTCTCATAGGGGTTAGTGCACGGAAAATGGGAGAAAATCGAGTCGGACTGTTTTCTTCATTTTCCATAATTTGTCTCTATGGGTTTATAAAATTTGTCACGCTTTTATTTGGGGTTGTTCGGACCCGAATCAGAGCTGATACGATGAGAACTCGATTTTCGGAAAATTCTCATAGGGGCTAGTACACCGAAAATGGGAGAAAATTGAGTCGGGCCGTTTTCTTGATATTTTTTCATGATTTGTCCCTATGGGTTTATAAAATCTGACACGCTTTTATTTGGGGTTGTTCAGATTCGAATCGGAGCTGATGCGATGAGAACTCAGTTTTCAGAAAATTCTCATAGTAGTTAGTACACGGAAAATGGGAGAAAATCGAGTCGGACTATTTTCTTCATTTTTCCACAATTTGTCCCTATGGGTTTATAAAATTTGACACGCTTTTATTTGGGGTTGTTCGGACCCGAATCGGAGCTTATGCGATGAAAACTCGGTTTTCAGAAAATTCTCATAGTGGTTAGTACACGGAAAATGGGAGAAAATTGAGTCGGTCCAGTTTCTTCATTTTTCCACAATTTGTCCCTATGGGTTTATAAAATTTGACACGCTTTTATTTGGGTTGTTCGGATCCGAATCGGAGCTGATACGATGAGAACTCGATTTTCGGAAAATTCTCATAGGGGCTAGTACACCGAAAATGGGAGAAAATTGAGTCGGACCGTTTTCTTGATATTTTTTCATGATTTGTCCCTATGTGTTTATAAAATTTGACACGCTTTTATTTGGGGTTGTTCGAATTCGAATCGGAGCTGATGCGATGAGAACTCGATTTTCAGAAAATTCTCATAGTGGTTAGTACACGGAAAATGGGAGAAAATCGAGTCGGACTGTTTTCTTCATTTTTCCACAATTTGTCCCTATGGGTTTATAAAATTTGACACGCTTTTATTTGGGGTTGTTCGGACCCGAATCGGATCTGATACGATGAGAACTCGATTTTCGAAAAATTCTCATAGGGGCTAGTACACCGAAAATGGGAGAAAATTGAGTCGGGCCGTTTTCTTGATATTTTTTCATGATTTGTCCCTATGTGTTTATAAAATTTGACAAGCTTTTATTTGGGGTTGTTCAGACCCGAATCGGAGCTGATATGATGAGAACTCGGTTTTCGGAAAATCCTCATAAGTACACCGGAAATGGGAGAAAATTGTGTCGGACTGTTTTCTTGATATTTTTTCATAATTTGTCCCTATGGGTTTGTAAAATTTGACACGCTTTTATTTGGGGTTGTTCGGATCCGAATCGGAGCTGATGCGATGAGAACTCGGTTTTCAGAAAATTCTCATAGGGGTTAGTGCACGGAAAATGGGAGAAAATCGAGTCGGACTGTTTTCTTCATTTTTCCATAATTTGTCTCTATGGGTTTATAAAATTTGTCACGCTTTTATTTGGGGTTGTTCGGACCCGAATCGGAGCTGATACGATGAGAACTCGATTTTCGGAAAATTCTCATAGGGGCTAGCACACCAAAAATGGGAGAAAATTGAGTCGGGCCGTTTTCTTGATATTTTTTCATGATTTGTCCCTATGGGTTTATAAAATTTGACACGCTTTTATTTGGGGTTGTTCAGATTCGAATCGGAGCTGATGCGATGAGAACTCAGTTTTCAGAAAATTCTCATAGTGGTTAGTACACGGAAAATGGGAGAAAATCGAGTCGGACTATTTTCTTCATTTTTCCACAATTTGTCCCTATGGGTTTATAAAATTTGACACGCTTTTATTTGGGGTTGTTCGGACCCGAATCGGAGCTGATGCGATGAAAACTCGGTTTTCAGAAAATTCTCATAGTGGTTAGTACACGGAAAATGGGAGAAAATTGAGTCGATCAAGTTTCTTCATTTTTCCACAATTTGTCCCTATGGGTTTATAAAATTTGACACGCTTTTATTTGGGGTTGTTCGGACCCGAATCGGAGCTGATACGATGAGAACTCGATTTTCGGAAAATTCTCATAGGGGCTAGTACATCAAAAATGGGAGAAAATTGAGTCGGGCCGTTTTCTTGATATTTTTTCATGATTTGTCCCTATGTGTTTATAAAATTTGACACGCTTTTATTTGGGGTTGTTCGGATTCGAATCGGAGCTGATGCGATGAGAACTCGATTTTCAGAAAATTCTCATAGTGGTTAGTACACGGAAAATGGGAGAAAATCGAGTCGGACTATTTTCTTCATTTTTCCACAATTTGTCCCTATGGGTTTATAAAATTTGACACGCTTTTATTTGGGGTTGTTCGGACTGTAATATCCGGTATTTTTCTTTCCCTTGTATTTTCATTTTTGGTATATTTCTCGGTCATAGTGACCCCCGTGTATCTTTCAGTATGTTCTTCCTGTCATCTGTTGAACTATAATCTCGTTATTGTTTATTGTTTCAACTTTCCTCATATGAGTTCGACTTTGTAAGATCACCATTAATTTTTGGTAACTCCAAAAATTCTAAATCTTTGCAATATTATAGAGCATCGAGTTAGCTTTCCAATGGTTCAAACGGTGAGTCAATCGGACTCCGGACGAGAGAGTTATGGTCGTTTTAGTTTTTGGCCGATCACTGCCGACCGGACTCGGTCGTGTCGTCCGACACGGCCCGTGCCGTACTCGTCCGGAAATGCCGAAGTTTCTGCCGACCGAACTTGGCCGTGTCATCCGACACGGCCCGTGCCGTACTCTTAGGATAAGCACAAACGATCGCCGACACGCCCGACCGTGTTCCAGACACGGCCGAGTCATGCCGAAGTCGGTCGGACGGTCGCTATCGGGAGGCCCTCGGCCGCGACCGTGTCAAGCGAGACACGGCCGAGTCCCTGTCGGCGGTATGCGACACGACCGTGCCGATCGGCACGGCCGTGTCGGCAGCGATCAACCCCTATAAAAGGCCCTGCAGACGTTTTTCTTGCCATTTTTCACCTTCTTCTTCTCCTCTTCCGCAGCTGGGCGTGTTCTAAGCTTGAAGCCATGTTGTTTAACAACATATCCATGGAGTTCTTGAGGTTATATCTGTAACACCCCCAAATCCTATTGGGTTATTACAGTGCCGTGGACCCCACGCCAGGAGATCCACCAGGCGAACATGACTAAAATACGTTAAATTAAACAACAAGGGAAAATCATAGTCCCTACCATGATATCCAACACAATATTCCGATAGGGAATTTCAACGACAAAAGTGGCCTACATGGCCAAAATGAAATACAACAGCATCCACGAACATCTGTTCGGGTAATACAACACGACAACAATCGACAAGACTGGAGTACACTCCAACCGATCGACCAACAATGAACAACTCGGACTAGTATCGCTCGAATGCCTCGCCGCCATCATCATGCCCCCGTGTCTCAACTCTCTCCTCGCAAGCACCTAAAACATGAAAACATGTTCCGCCCCACGGTGTCGATCATCCGGATAATGAATATCAAATACATGTATAACATGATATGCATCCAAAGGCGTAATGAAACAGTATAATGATAATAATACGAGATGCTCACAAACCAATGTAAGAATCGAGCATTCGTGAAATACTATGCCCACGGCATACTATTAATACATTGCTCGCTGATTAGAACATAAGTGCCCAACGGCGAATTATAATCACAGAATACCACAAAGAATTACACGGCATGAACAACACAAGAACTGAATTAAATATTAATCAAAATGTCCGAAGGCTCCAATGAAAAATAACAAAACATTACGAAAGGCCTGAAAGACGTTCAGCGGAAAATAACAAATATCAAACACACCGAAGTCAAAGCGACTGAGCTATAGTTATTGAGGGATTATAAGGTCATAACCACGACCGTGACCTACTGAGTTGTAGGTGTTGGGAAGCCAACCGCGAAGGTTCAAGCCCCAAACTTACCCATAAGGTCATAAACGCGACCGTGACCTACTAAGTTGTAGGTGTTGGGAAGCCAACCGCGAAGGTTCAAGCCCCAAGCTTACCCATAAGATCATAAACACGACCGTGACCTACTAAGTTGTAGGTGTTGGGAAGCCAACCGCGAAGGTTCAAGCCCCAAGCTTACCCATAAGATCATAAACACGACCGTGACCTACTAAGTTGTAGGTGTTGGGAAGCCAACCGCGAAGGTTCAAGCCCCAAGCTTACCCATAAGATCATAAACACGACCGTGACCTACTAAGTTGTAGGTGTTGGGAAGCCAACCGCGAAGGTTCAAGCCCCAAACTTACCCATAATAAGCACTAGCCGAGACTAGCCTCCAAAAAATAATTAAACACAAATGACAACGATTCGTAGATAACCTAAATCGTGAGAATCATAGAGAGCTACCTTGAGTCGGCCAACACGATAACAATGATGCAATGGATGATTCCATGAATGATTGAGTGTTTCGATTACCTTAGAACGGCAAATCGATAAGAGTAATATGATGAATGATTGAATATCTCGATTGCCTTAGAAAGGTCAATCGATAATAATGATATAGTGAATGATTGAACATTTCGATTTGCACGAGAACGCCAATCGATAACAATGATATGAAGGATACCTCGGCACCTTTAATCGGTTACGACGTCGAAGATGAGAAATGAATACGCTAATGCCTTTAATCGCCAATACGCTTTTAATGACAACCCCAACAGGAATAACAATGATTTCAACGATGTTTTAGATTGACATCTATATGAACAACAATCAATACATCGATACCGCGAACCGGCTATCGACAATGACATTAATAATGAGTATGACAATGCCTTGAATCGGCCGTTAACGAACAACAATGACATTTGGCAAAATTGCCGGAAGGTATCGTATCGAACGATCTCTTGATATCAATGAATTCATGAAGAGACTAAGTCTCGGAATGATACAACACATCTATACACATACATGATGACATTAGCTCATTGACTAGTACAAGTATAAAACTTGCCTCAACCGAAGGCGATGAATTCCTTCCACGAACAACGAACGGCGTCCTCCGATAAACACAAGTACTCGAACCACCTTGAATGAAATACAATTCGCTCAATAACACAATATCAATCGAAATCAACATAACGACCGAAAGAAACTCTTTGAGGCATTTGATCGAACACTAAATGTTCAAAGTTCCTCAAGAGCCTAAAAATCATCAATCGGGTTGAATGAATCGAAAATATGGATATACAATCCATAGAACACGATTAATAATGTTTACTAACATCAACCGATTCATCAAAATCGACTAGAATCGAAAATCAAGAACAAATCTCGAAAAATCCAATCCTAGGAGATTTCAAGAAATTACCTCGATCCGACGAAGAACAATGATTTGATGATGATATAATCGATAAGGATCCTCAAAAACGCTTAGAAATCGAGTGGAATCGACCAAAAACTCCATTTCGATTTTCCCCGTCGCCACCCTTTGGTGAAGAAATGTGATAAAAATGAAGTGTGGGCGGCCATCGCCTATATATGGCCGACAGTTACGGCCGTATCGGCGAGCCTTACGGCCGTAACCGCATTCGTCAAAACTCGCCTTGGCCACCGACCGCTTACGGCCGTAATCGAGGGCCTTACGGCGTAACTTCGGCACTTACGTGAATCGGCAGTCACTACGGCCGTAACGGCGTCGTCGAAGTCGCACAGCACCGTCTGGCCGTAACTCGGCCCTTACGGCCGTAACGGCATTCGCGCCATGCCCGCGAGCACGACGTCGAATCGCACCTTACGGCCGTAACTTCGGCGAGGCCGGCTCACGTGTGGCCACTCCGACGACCCCGAAACCCGAACTCGAATACGAATCGAAGATATGGTTACGACGTACTCGCAAAGACGAATCCAAGCCTTAAGAGAATACACGATTCCGACCACCCGAAGGCTCGAAATTCGACAACGGAAAGTAATTACCCCAAACTTTGGGAAATTACGAAAATGGCCCAAAACGTCCGAAATACACGATACACGATCGAAACACCAAGCCAAAGCTCACAACATGAATAATAACATTAAATGAACTTACGAGAAACTCAAACAACAGCTTGGACGAGATTCACAAGAATCGAACTCGAGTGCGGAAAAGCCGTTTAAGAACACGGAACTCAACAAAACGATACCGAAACGAACTCGGATGACAAAAAGTGCAGAATTAAATATTCTCGGAATGACGAAAAGGTCATGAGCGAGTCGTCAAAACGGACTTCCGTCGAAAAAGAAAATTACCGAAAATCGAAATTGCGGATATTACATACTACCCCCTTAAAAGAAGTTTCGTCCCGAAACTTAAAACAAGTAGGGAGAAGCAATATCCGCCAGAAAATCGACGAGATACACACGAACAAGAATGATCACAATGAATGATAATGAATCGAAATCCAACAAGGATCGGGAATGACTCACCGTGTGAAATGATAACGTAATGAGTGACTCAAATAAAATGATTGGAACCATAGTTCCCGTGAATTGAATGATTAGTTTGATAATTATAAGTCTCAACGTGATTGATATATGATGAATGACTTATATGAATGAATGAACGACAAATGAAATGAGTGATTATCCTATTACCGAACAAGAATTAACTTGCTCAAAACCGGTGATGAATGTCCTATTGTATCATAGTTAAAGCAACAACGGTCGAACTCATCGTCCGAGATGAAGATGCTCTCCCAGACGAAGACGACTAGAAAACAATCTCTTGGACGTCGGAGTCCGATGTCCCTCTAATGACTCTTTCCATACCGAGGCGGGAAAGTCACGTGATAATTACAGATCTCGTATGAAGATCGCATTATGATTATGAGACGGAATGATAAGAATGAGCATACACGCTCTAACACAATGAATGCATTAATAATGCAATGAAATGATCGTCGACATGACGCCGGAATATGATAAGATCGCATGAAAGATCAAATGAGGTAACATGATTATCCGATGAAATTCTGAAATGATTACCTTGAACAAGTTAACAAGGTTGAAAATTCGATCCACAAGATCAACAATTGAACCGTGAGATGGATGGATGATTAATGAATTAACGAACAATTAGATAGGTGAGTGATGAATGAATTAATTGAGCAATGAGATTGATAGTGACGAATGAATTAACTGAATAATGAGATTGGTGAGTGATGAATGAATTAAGCGAACGATGAGATTGGTGAGTGATGAATGAATTAATCGAACGATGAGATTAACGAGTGATGAATGAATTCTTGAACGATGAGATTGGTGAGTGGTGAATGAATTAACCGAACGATGAGATTGGTGAGTGATGAATGAATTAACTGAACGATGAGATTAACTGAGTGATGAATGAATTAACTGAGTGATGAATGAATTAACTGAGTAACGAAATTGACTGAGTGATGAATGAATTATCTAAGTGATGAATGAATTAACTGAGTAATGATATTGACTGAGTGGTGAATGAATTAACTGAGTGGTGAATGAATTAACTGAGTGATGAATGATATTGACTGAGTGATGAATTAATTAACTGAACAATGAGATTGACTGAGTGATGAACGAATTGACTGAACAATGAGATTGACTGAGTGATGAATGAATTAACTGAACAATGAGATTCACTAAGTGATGAATGAATTAACTGAGCAATGAGATTGACTGAGTAATGAATGAATTGACGGAACAATGAGATTGACTGGGTGATTAATGAATTAATATGAACAATGAGATTCACTAAGTGATGAATGAATTAACTGAGCAATGAGATTGACTGAGTAATGAATGAATTAACCGAGTGATGAATGAATTAACTGAGTGATGAATGATATTGACTGAGTAATGATATTGACTGAGTGATGAATAAATTATCTGAGTGATGAATTGACTGAGTAATGATATTGACTGAGTGATGAATAAATTATCTGAGTGATGAATTGACTGAGTAATGATATTGACTGAGTGATGAATAAATTATCTGAGTGATGAATTGACTAAGTAATGATATTGACTGAGTGATGAATAAATTATCTGAGTGATGAATTGACTGAGTAATGATATTGACTGAGTGATGAATAAATTATCTGAGTGATGAATTGACTGAGTAATGATATTGACTGAGTGATGAATAAATTATCTGAGTGATGAATTGACTGAGTAATGATATTGACTGAGTGATGAATGAATTAACATGATCGACAAGACCAGAATGATGATTGAGGATTATTAACTGATGAATGAGTTGATCCTTAATGCTTACACAAGTCACACGTGCTCCAAAACAATTAGTCATGAATCAATCATAACGCTAATATCACATATATGTTTCAACAAAGCATGAATAATTAATGACATGATGAATGTATGAACATAAAGAGAATCGAGTCCTTACGTGTCATACGAAGCTTCGAGGACTCGCGATACTAGTCTTCACCGACGACGACTCGATGAATGAATGACTCGTGCGGTCGCACTAATATTACGACTCACAAAACTCCGTCGACTAGATTGTCATAACGACAATCCCACTACTACCGCGTCGGTAGGACCACATAACTCACATCTCGGGGTATTCCACAACCCAAAGCTCGATACCATTTCGTAACACCCCAAATCCTATTGGGTTATTACAGTGCCGTGGACCCCACGCCAGAGATCCACCAGCGAACATGACTAAAATACGTTAAATTAAACAACAAGGGAAAATCATAGTCCCTACCATGATATCCAACACAATATTCCGATAGGGAATTTCAACGACAAAAGTGGCCTACATGGCCAAAATGAAATACTGGAAGATCCACGAACATCCGTTAGGGTAATACAACACGACAACAATCGACAAGACGGAGTACACTCCAACCCGACCAACAATGAACAACTCGGACTAGTATCGCTCGAATGCCTCGTCGCCATCATCATGCCCCCGTGTCTCAACTCTCTCCTCGCAAGCACCTAAAACATGAAAACATGTTCCGCCCCCACTGGGTCGATCATCCAGATAATGAATATCAAATACATGTATAACATGATATGCATCCAAAGGCGTAATGAAACGGTACAATGATAATAATACGAGATGCTCACAAACCAATGTAAGAATCGAGCATTCGTGAAATACTATGCCCACGGCATACTATTAATACCTGCTCGGCTGATTAGAACATAAGTGCCCAACGGCGAATTATAATCACAGAATACCACAATGAATTACGGCATGAACCACACCAATCGAATTAAATATGAATCATAATGTCCGAAGGCTCCAATGAAAAATACCAAAACATTACGAAAGGCACGAAAGTCGTTCAATGGAAATTAACAAATATCACAAACACACAAGTCAAAAACGACCCGAAGCTATAGTTAATGAGGGCTAATAAGGTCATAACCACGACCGTGACCTACTGAGTTGTAGGTGTTGGGAAGCCAACCGCGAAGGTTCAAGCCCCAAACTTACCCATAAGGTCATAAACGCGACCGTGACCTACTAAGTTGTAGGTGTTGGGAAGCCAACCGCGAAGGTTCAAGCCCCAAGCTTACCCATAAGATCATAAACACGACCGTGACCTACTAAGTTGTAGGTGTTGGGAAGCCAACCGCGAAGGTTCAAGCCCCAAGCTTACCCATAAGATCATAAACACGACCGTGACCTACTAAGTTGTAGGTGTTGGGAAGCCAACCGCGAAGGTTCAAGCCCCAAGCTTACCCATAAGATCATAAACACGACCGTGACCTACTAAGTTGTAGGTGTTGGGAAGCCAACCGCGAAGGTTCAAGCCCCAAACTTACCCATAATAAGCACTAGCCGAGACTAGCCTCCAAAAAAATAATTAATCACAAATGACAACGATTCGTAGATTACCGAATTCGTGAGATTGATAGTGTGCTACCTTGAGTCGGCCAACACGATAACAATGATGCAGCGGATGATTCCATGAATGATTGAGTGTTTCGATTACCTTAGAACGGCAAATCGATAAGAGTAATATGATGAATGATTGAATATCTCGATTGCCTTAGAAAGGTCAATCGATAATAATGATATAGTGAATGATTGAACATTTCGATTTGCCTGAGAACGGCCAATCGATAACAATGATATGAAGGATACCTCGGCACCTTTAATCGGTTACCGACATCGAAGATGAGAAATGAATACGCTAATGCCTTTAATCGGCCAATACAGTTTTAATGACAACCCCAACAGGAATAACAATGATTTCAACGATGTTTTAGATTGACATCTATATGAACAACAATCGATACATCGATACCGCGAACCGGCTATCGACAATGACATTAATAATGAGTATGACAATGCCTTGAATCGGCCGTTAACGAACAACAATGACATTTGGCAAAATTGCCGGAAGGTATCGTATCGAACGATCTCTTGATATCAATGAATTCATGAAGAGACTAAGTCTCGGAATGATACAACACATCTATACACATACATGATGACATTAGCTCATTGACTAGTACAAGTATAAAACTTGCCTCAACCGAAGGCGATGAATTCCTTCCACGAACAACGAACGGCGTCCTCCGATAAACACAAGTACTCGAACCACCTTGAATGAAATACAATTCGCTCAATAACACAATATCAATCGAAATCAACATAACGACCAAAGAAACTCTTTGAGGCATTTGATCGAACACTAAATGTTCAAAGTTCCTCAAGAGCCTAAAATCATCAATCGGGTTGAATGAATCGAAAATATGGATATACAATCCATAGAACACGATTAATAATGTTTACTAACATCAACCGATTCATCAAAATCGACTAGAATCGAAAATCAAGAACAAATCTCAAAATCCAATCCTAGGAGATTTCAAGAAATTACCTCGATCCGACGAAGAACAATGATTTGATGATGATATAATCGATAAGGATCCTCAAAACGCTTAGAAATCGAGTGGAATCGACCAAAACTCCATTTCCCGATTTTCCCGTCGCCCGCACCGGGTGAAGAAATGTGATAAAAATGAAGTGGGCGGTCACTTGCCTATATATGGCCGACAGTTACGGCCGTAACAGCGAGCCTTACGGCCGTAACGGCATTCGTCAAAACTCGCCCAGCGCCGGCCGACCGCTTCGGCCAGAAGCAGATGCCTTACGGCCGTAACTTCCTTCTGGCCAGAATCGGCAGTCCTACGGCCGTAATCGCATTCGTCGAGAAGCGCCTGCACCCGTCTGGCCGTAACTCTCGGCCCTTACGGCCGTAACCGCATTCGCTGAGCCATGCACTGCCGAGCACGTCGGCCGTATCGCACCTTACGGCCGTAACTCGGCCAGCCGGCCGGCTCGTGGTAGCCACTCCGACGCCCGACGACCGAACCCGAACTCGAATACGAATCAAGATATGGTTACGACGTACTCGCAAAGACGAATCCAAGCCTTAAGAGAATACACGATTCCGACCACCCGAAGGCTCGAAATTCGACAACGGAAAGTAATTACCCCAAACTTTGGGAAATTACGAAAATGGCCCAAAACGTCCGAAATACACGATACACGATCGAAACACCAAGCCAAAGCTCACAACATGAATAATAACATTAAATGAACTTACGAGAAACTCAAACAACAGCTTTGGACGAGATTCACAAGAATCGAACTCGAGTGCGGAAAAGCCGCTTAAGAACACTAACTCAACAAAACGATACCGAAACGAAGTCGGATGAAAAAAAGTGCTGAATTAAATTTTCTCGGAATGACGAAAAGGTCTTGAGCGTGTCGTCTAATCGGACTTCCGTCGAAAAGAAAATTACCGAAAAATCGAAATTGCGGATATTACATACTACCCCCTTAAAAGAAGTTTCGTCCCGAAACTTAAAACAAGTAGGGAGAAGCAATATCCCGCCAGAAAAATCGACGAGATACACACGAACAAGAATGATCACAATGAATGATAATGAATCGAAATCCAACAAGGATCGGGAATGACTCACCGTGTGAAATGATAACGTAATGAGTGTGACTCAAATAAAATGATTGGAACCATAGTTCCCGTGAATTGAATGATTAGTTTGATAATTATAAGTCTCAACGTGATTGATATATGATGAATGACTTATATGAATGAATGAACGACAAATGAAATGAGTGATTATCCTATTACCGAACAAGAATTAACTTGCTCAAAACCGGTGATGAATGTCCTATTGTATCATAGTTAAAGCAACAACAATGAACTCATCGTCTGAGATGAAGATGCTCTCCCAAAGACGAAGACGACTAGAAAACAATCTCTTGGACGTCGAGTCCGATGTCCCTCTAATGGCTCTTTCCATACCGAGGCAGAAAGTCACGTGATAATTACGGATCTCGTATGAAGATCGCATTATGATTATGAGACGGAATGATAAGAATGAGCATACACGCTCTAACACAATGAATGCATTAATAATGCAATGAAATGATCGTCGACATGGCGGAATATGATAAGATCGCATGAAAGATCAAATGAGGTAACATGATTATCGATGAAATTCTGAAATGATTACCTTGAACAAGTTAACAAGGTTGAAAATTCGATCCACAAGATCAACAATTGAACCGTGAGATGGACTGGATGATTAATGAATTAATGAACAATTAGATAGGCGAGTGATGAATGAATTAATTGAGCAATGAGATTATTTGAGTGACGAATGAATTAATGAATAATGAGATTGGTGAGTGATGAATGAATTAATCGAACGATGAGATTGGTGAGTGATGAATGAATTAATCGAACGATGAGATTAATCGAGTGATGAATGAATTCTTCAACGATGAGATTGGTGAGTGATGAATGAATTAAGCGAACGATGAGATTGGTGAGTGATGAATGAATTAATGAACGATGAGATTAATCGAGTGATGAATGAATTAATCGAGTGATGAATGAATTAATCGAGTACTAAATTGACCGTAGTGATGAATGAATTATCTAAGTGATGAATGAATTAAGCGAGTAATGATATTGATCGAGTGGTGAATGAATTAACCGAGTGGTGAATGAATTAATCGAGTGATGAATGATATTGGTGAGTGATGAATTAATTAAGCGAACAATGAGATTGGTGAGTGATGAACGAATTGGTGAACAATGAGATTGGAGTGATGAATGAATTAATCAACAATGAGATTCACTAAGTGATGAATGAATTAATCGAGCAATGAGATTGGTGAGTAATGAATGAATTGACGGAACAATGAGATTATTTGGGTGATTAATGAATTAATATGAACAATGAGATTCACTAAGTGATGAATGAATTAAGCGAGCAATGAGATTGATGAGTAATGAATGAATTAACCGAGTGATGAATGAATTAATCGAGTGATGAATGATATTGGTGAGTAATGATATTGATCGAGTGATGAATAAATTATCGAGTGATGAATTGATGAGTAATGATATTGGTGAGTGATGAATGAATTAACATGATCGACAAGACCGTAATGATGATTGAGGATTATTAATCGATGAATGAGTTGATCCTTAATGCTTACACAAGTCACACGTGCTCCAAAACAATTAGTCATGAATCAATCATAACGCTAATATCACATATATGTTTCAACAAAGCATGAATAATTAATGACATGATGAATGTATGAACATAAAGAGAATCGAGTCCTTACACAGGTCATACGAAGCTTCGAGGACTCGCGATACTAGTCTTCACTGACGACGACTCGATGAATGAATGACTCGTGCGATCGCACTAATATTACGACTCACAAAACTCCGATCGACTAGATTGTCATAACGACAATCCAACTACTACCGCGTCGGTAGGACCACATAACTCACATCTCAGGTATTCCACAACCCAAAGCTCGATACCATTTCGTAACACCCCAAATCCTATCAAGTTATTACGGTCCGTGGACCCCACGCCAGAGATCCACCAAAGAACATGACTAAAATACGTTAAATTAAACAACAAGGGAAAATCATAGTCCCTACCATGATATCCAACACAATATTCGATAGGAATTTCAACGACAAAAGTGGCCTACATGGCCAAAATGAAATACAACAAAGATCCACGAACATCTGTACGGGTAATACAACACGACAACAAATGACAAGACTGGAGTACACTCAAACTGACTGACCAACAATGAACAACTCGGACTAGTATCGCTCGAATGCCTCGACGCCATCATCATGCCACTGTGTCTCAACTCTCTCTCCTCGCAAGCACCTAAAACATGAAAACATGTTCCGCCCCCACTTGGTCACTCATCCAGATAATGAATATCAAATACATGTATAACATGATATGCATCCAAAGGCAGAATGAAACGGTACAATGATAATAATACGAGATGCTCACAAACCAATGTAAGAATCGAGCATTCGTGAAATACTATGCCCACGGCATACTATTAATACCTGTTCGACAGATTAGAACATAAGTGCCCAACGGCGAATTATAATCACAGAATACCACAATGAATTACACGGCATGAACCACACCAGAACTGAATTAAATATGAATCATAATGTCCGAAGGCTCCAATGAAAAATACCAAAACATTACGAAAGGCCTGAAAGTCGTTCAGCGGAAATTAACAAATATCACAAACACCTGAAGTCAAAACAGCCCGAAGCTATAGTTAATGAGGGCTAATAAGGTCATAACCACGACCGTGACCTACTGAGTTGTAGGTGTTGGGAAGCCAACCGCGAAGGTTCAAGCCCCAAACTTACCCATAAGGTCATAAACGCGACCGTGACCTACTAAGTTGTAGGTGTTGGGAAGCCAACCGCGAAGGTTCAAGCCCCAAGCTTACCCATAAGATCATAAACACGACCGTGACCTACTAAGTTGTAGGTGTTGGGAAGCCAACCGCGAAGGTTCAAGCCCCAAGCTTACCCATAAGATCATAAACACGACCGTGACCTACTAAGTTGTAGGTGTTGGGAAGCCAACCGCGAAGGTTCAAGCCCCAAGCTTACCCATAAGATCATAAACACGACCGTGACCTACTAAGTTGTAGGTGTTGGGAAGCCAACCGCGAAGGTTCAAGCCCCAAACTTACCCATAATAAGCACTAGCCGAGACTAGCCTCCAAAAAATAATTAATCACAAATGACAACGATTCGTAGATTACCGAATTCGTGAGATTGATAGTGTGCTACCTTGAGTCGGCCAACACGATAACAATGATGCAGCGGATGATTCCATGAATGATTGAGTGTTTCGATTACCTTAGAACGGCAAATCGATAAGAGTAATATGATGAATGATTGAATATCTCGATTGCCTTAGAAAGGTCAATCGATAATAATGATATAGTGAATGATTGAACATTTAGATTTGCCTGAGAACGGCCAATCGATAACAATGATATGAAGGATACCTCGGCACCTTTAATCGGTTACCGACATCGAAGATGAGAAATGAATACGCTAATGCCTTTAATCGGCCAATACAGTTTTAATGACAACCCCAACAGAATAACAATGATTTCAACGATGTTTTAGATTGACATCTATATGAACAACAATCGATACATCGATACATGACCGAACTATCGACAATGACATTAATAATGAGTATGACAATGCCTTGAATCGGCCGTTAACGAACAACAATGACATTTGGCAAAATTGCCGGAAGGTATCGTATCGAACGATCTCTTGATATCAATGAATTCATGAAGAGACTAAGTCTCGGAATGATACAACACATCTATACACATACATGATGACATTAGCTCATTGACTAGTACAAGTATAAAACTTGCCTCAACCGAAGGCGATGAATTCCTTCCACGAACAACGAACGGCGTCCTCCGATAAACACAAGTACTCGAACCACCTTGAATGAAATACAATTCGTTCAATAACACAATATCAATCGAAATCAACATAACGACCGAAAGAAACTCTTTGAGGCATTTGATCGAACACTAAATGTTCAAAGTTCCTCAAGAGCCTAAAAATCATCAATCGGGTTGAATGAATCGAAAATATGGATATACAATCCATAGAACACGATTAATAATGTTTACTAACATCAACCGATTCATCAAAATCGGACTAGAATCGAAAATCAAGAACAAATCTCAAAATCCAATCTAGGAGATTTCAAGAAATTACCTCGTCCGACGAAGAACAATGATTTGATGATGATATAATCGATAAGGATCCTCAAAACGCTTAGAAATCGAGTGGAATCGACCAAAAACTCCATTTCCGATTTTCCCCGCCACCGCACTGGGTGAAGAAATGTGATAAAATGAAGTCTGGGCGGTCACGCCTATATATGGCCGACAGTTACGGCCGTAACCGCGAGGCCTTACGGCCGTAATCGCATTCGTCAAAACTCGCCCGGCGCCCGGCCGACCGCTTCGGCCGTAGCAAGCGAGGCCTTACAGCCGTAACTTCGACTTACGGCCAGAATCGCCAGTCCTTACGGCCGAATCGCATTCGTCAGGAAGTCTGCACCGCAGACGGCCAGTAACTCGGCCCTTACGGCCGTAACCGCATTCGTCGAGCCATGCCGAGCACGTCTGGCCGTATCGCACCTTACGGCCGTAACTCGGCGAGCGGCCGGCTCGGCCGTGGCCACTCAAACGGCAAGCGACCCCGAAACCGAACTCGAATACGAATCGAAGATATGGTTACGACGTACTCGCAAAGACGAATCCAAGCCTTAAGAGAATACACGATTCCGACCACCCGAAGGCTCGAAATTCGACAACGGAAAGTAATTACCCCAAACTTTGGGAAATTACGAAAATGGCCCAAAACGTCCGAAATACACGATACACGATCGAAACACCAAGCCAAAGCTCACAACATGAATAATAACATTAAATGAACTTACGAGAAACTCGAAACAACAGTTTCGGACGAGATTCGCAAGAATCGAACTCGAGTGCGGAAAAGCCGTTTAAGAACACGGAACTCAACAAAACGATACCGAAACGAACTCGGATGACAAAAAGTGCAGAATTAAATATTCTCGGAATGACGAAAAGGTCATGAGCGAGTCGTCAAAACGGACTTCTGTCGAAAAAAGAAAATTACCGAAAAATCGAAATTGCGGATATTACAATATCATCAATAATCCGTCCGATATCATCCCTTGATCCAGCGAATCAAGGTTAGATCTTTAGAACCCTACTTTTGTTAAAATTGGGGGTTTTCGTGTTTTTGTCCGATTCGTTCCGTTTTGTTGATTAATTCATGATGAATATGATTAATCTTGTTGATATTCTTAGTTTCCCTACGGATTCATGGTATATTTCGTGATTTTTACGGAATCGAGAGGGTTTGGTTGTGATCCGCCCTCGTTGTTGTTTATATACGAATATACATGAATCGTAGGCGGGTTTTCGGGTGTATTCCAATTCCGTATTCATTTAGAAATGGTTGTGATTGTATTATTCGAATCGTTAGGTTCGGTTTCATTGGTTCCTAGCGTTCATCGGTGACTTTCCTTTCCGTTCGTTGCGTCGTCAATAATTCAAGGCAAGTACATGTATTACATTCCGTTATGTGCGTATGATTTTGATGCGAATGATGTAAATGGTTTTATTGAACGAATGTGATTGTTTCTCTTCCACCTGGGGATGGCGTGTGGCCTCTGGGGGCCGATACTAATGGGTACGGCCACGGAAGTGGACTTGGGTGCGTGTGTTGATGTTCTTCCACCTGGGGACGGTTCGACGGGACCTCTGGGGGCCGATACTAATGGGTACGGCCGTGGAAGTGGTTTCTCACCTGGGGACGGTCTGACGGGACCTCTGGGACCGATACTAATGGGTACGGTCGCGAGTTACCAAGCGTGGATAAATGTGATGTGGGAAACTTGTTATTATACTGTTTTGGTGTTAATGTGATATTCCGGAATATTGGTTTTCAAAATGACTTTCCTAGCGATTTATTTGCGTTGAATCGTGTATGTATATAATGTTGTGTAATTATGTACTTGCACTAGCTATTCGAATGCTAACCCCTTAAATGGGGGAAATGCGTCTTATGCATTTCGTGCAAGGAAGGCCGAGGCGAGGCACGGACACGCACGAAGGATGGTGGCTTGATGATGTGGCTCAGTGCATTTTTATGTTTTGTCATTGCATTGTCGAGTATTGAAGTTAGACTGTCTGCTTTGAGACTTGGTTTAAGTCCTGCGTGGGCAATAAATTGGTATTTAACCTCTGTTCATGTATTACGTTAAAAATATTTTGGCCGAGGCCACGACCTTATTTACTTTTGAGTGCATTATTCGGGACTACATTGTGGTTTATATGTCATGTGTTAGCTCGGTAGACCTCACGAGGGTTCTACGGCGTGTAATATCCCAGATTGTGAATTGGTGTGTTACATTTATGGTATCGAGCTTAGGTTTTGAATACCTAGGTGTCGGTGAATTTTGGGTGCATCGGTTGCGTCATTAGAGTCATCATTGAGCCTAATATCATCATGCTACCGTCTTTTCGTGCGACCAGTGGTCGTAAGTCTCCTCGAACTCTTATATCTCGTAATTCGTTTTCTTACTGCTCGGAATCGTGACTTGTGTTACCAACTTTGTGAATTGTGAATCTTTCGATCTTGTCCTTTTCTTATTTTCCTTCGCATGTTGAGAGGTCGTGGTAGACCGGCTAGGGGACGCGGCCGAGGCCGTGGTCGGGTGCCGATAATGAGGAGGGCTCACTTTCTCGGCCCTCTGCGGACTCGGCCTCTCACTCGGTGCCGTTGGGTAATAATGACGACGCCTGGCTACCGCCGCATTTCGGCAGCTAGTAGCCCAGCTTGCTCGAATAGCTCGGGGTGGACGCCTTAATACGCCCGACACCGAAGAGGAAGCTAGTAAGTGGCTTCAGACGGTGTCCAAGATGCACCCTCCTCGTTTCTCCGGATCTTGACTCCTCGGTTGGGAGAATTGGCTCTTTCAGTTGTCCAGGACCTTTGATGCCGTAGCTTGTCCCGAAGACAGAAGGGTACATATTGCCCAGTACCTCCTGGATAAAGAAGTTGCGGAGTGGTGGGAGGCCGTTGCGCCCAGAGATCGTCGGGACACTTGGGAGGAGTTCAGGGCTGCTATGGAAGCAGAATATTGCCCACCGCCAGTTAAGGAGCGCAGAATTGTGGAGTTCTTCACCGCTACACCCCAGGATGTGCCTATTTCTCAGGCCATCATTTCTTACAATCAGCAGTTGGGCTTCGTGAGGGATCAAGTGAGAACGGAGGCTGATAAAATCCGATACTTCAATATGCGCATGAAGCCGTATATTAGACAGAGTATGGCGCCGCTCATGTGTGCCACTTTGAAGGAATACTGTGATCGCTCGCGATCGAGATGGTCCGTCCCGGAATCAGTCGGTTTGAAGCTAAGAAGCGTAAGACTACCGGCGGGTTCTCGGCCGGTAAAGGTGGTCGATTTTGAAGTCTCGTTCGCTCCTACACCAGGGAAGAGGCCGTTTCATCAGCCGGTGGATCCTGTGGTAACTGTCGTCCAGTCTGTGGCACCTGGCGGGAGAGTTTGTTTTAATTGCAGTCAGCCCGAGCACGTTATGAAGGATTGCCCATTTCCATTAGTTGATTGCTTTACTTGCGGACAGACCGGACATAGGGCAGCTCATTGTGAGAGGGCCACCAGGGCCGCTAGAGTTCCGACTACCACTACCGATCAGAAGGATCACAGTTTTCCAGCCACTCATGTTCCGCAGGGTTCGGGTCGTGGTAGGGGTCGAGGTCAGCCGGATCACCGTGCAGCCTCGAGTTCGGGTTCAGTTCACCCCCGGTTGTATCAAATGAGGCGCACAGAGGTGGCGGACATTCCGGTGGCGTCAGGTACCACTCAGATCCTTACTCATCCAGTTTCCGTGCTTTTTGATTCGGGTGCTACTCATTCCTTTATTGCGTCGGATTGTGTGAATCGTATTGGCTTTAACTGCTTGTTTGAATGTGAACCGTTTGTGGTGGGTACGCCTAGCGGGGATCGCATGGTTGGGGACCGGGAAGTTAGGGATTGCCCTGTGAGGATCGGGAGCCGAGACTGGCCCTCGAACCTCATTGTTATCGACCTCAAGGGTGAGGATTTAATCCTCGGGGACGATTGGTTAGAGCGTCACGGTGCTATCATGAACTATCGGACTCGTTCTATCTCGATCGTGGCCGAGGATGGCACCGAGCATACTCTCGTCGGCTGTAAGCCGGGTAAATCGGGGAGCGTGATTAATGCCTTGAAGGCGATAAAACTTCTGAACAAGGGTTGTGTCGGCTACTGGTGTTACGCTCTGAAGGCGGAAGATGGTGGAGTTGACATGTCGTCAATTCCAGTTGTTAGTGAGTATCCCGATGTTTTCCTGTGCGACTTACGGGTTACCACCGCAATGAGAGGTGGAGTTTCCTATCGATCTTGAGCCGAATGCAGCCCCTATTTCTCGAGCACCGTACCGTATGGCACCGTCGGAGATGTTTGAGTTGAAGAACCAGTTGGGAGAATTGTTAGATAAAGGGTACATTCGACCGAGCGCATCGCCTTGGGGTGCGCCCGTACTTTTCGTTAAGAAGAAAGATGGGTCGCTTCGTTTATGCATCGATTTTCGAGAATTAAACAAGTTGACCATCAAAAATAAATACCCTTTGCCTAGGATTGACGAGTTGTTTGATCACCGCAGGGGCGACAGTCTTTTCAAGATTGATTTGCGATCGGCTACTACCCGCTTGAGAATTCGACGTCGATATTCAAAGTCGCCTTTGGACGAGATATGGCCATTACGAGTTTGTGGTTATGCCTTTCGCCAACTAATGCCCAAAGTTGTTCATGCGCTTGATGAACAAAGTTTTCATTGAGTATCTAGACAAATTCGTAGTCGCTTTTATCGACGATATTCTTATCTATTCACGGAATCGGAGGAGCACGCCTTTCATCTCGGATTGTATTAGACACTTTGAGGACCGAGCGGTTATGCGCGAAGTTCTCTAAGTGTGAGTTTGGCTCGAGGAAGTGACGTTCCTCGGGCATGTGATTTCAGCAGAGGGAATTCGAGTAGATCCAGAAGATAGAGCGGTGATGGCTTGGGAGCCGCCTAAGAATGTGAAGGAGGTGAGGAGTTTTCTGGGTCTTGCCGGCTATTACCGCAGATTCGTTGAGGGATTTTCTAAGATCGCTAGACCACTCACTCAGTTGCTCCAGCAAACTCAGAAGTTCGAGTGGACTGCAGACAGGCAGGACAGCTTTGACGAGTTAAAGAGACGTATGACTACCGCACCCGTTTTAGCATTGCCTCAGGGAAATGAGGACTTCGTAGTGTATAGTGATGCTTCGGGCCTTGGTCTAGGATGTGTTTTGATGCAGAGAGATAGAGTCATTGCTTATGCGTCCCGCCAGTTGAAACCTTACGAGGTGAATTATCCCACGCACGATTTGGAGTTAGCTGCGGTCGTTTTCGCCTTAAAGATCTGGAGGCATTATCTTTATGGGTCGTCTTGTAAGATTTTTACGGATCATAAGAGCTTGAAGTATATCTTCAGTCAGAAAGAATTGAGTATGAGACAGCGTAGGTGGTTGGAACTAATTAAAGATTACGACCTCGAGATACTTTACCATCCGGGTAAGGCTTGTAATATCCGCAATTTCGGATTTCCGGTAATTTTCATTTTTCGGCGGAGGTCCGTTTCGACGACTTGCTTTCGACCGTTTCGTCATTCTGAGAATATTTAATTCTACACTTTTTGTCATCCGAGTTCGCTTCGCATCGCTTTGTTGAGTTTCGTGTTCTTAAATGACTTTTCCGCACTTGAGTTCGATTCTCGCAAATCTCGTCCGAAACTGTTGTTTCGAGTTTCTCGGAAGTTCATTTAATGTTATTATTCATGTTGTAAGTTTCGGTTTGGTGTTTCGATCGTATCGTATTTCGGACGTTTTGGGCCATTTTCGTAATTTCCCAAAGTTTGGGGTAATTACTTTCGTTGTCGAATTCGAGCCCTCGGGTGGTCGGAATCGGGTGTTCTCTTAGTATTCGGATTCGCCTTTGCGAGTACTTCATAATCGTGTTTTTGGTTTACGCTCGTGTCGGAGTTTCGGATTTTTCGACCGTCGGATCAACGAAGGCTGGCCGCCGGGCTGGCGAGTAACGGCCGTAATGGCCCAGCGAACGGCCGTAATGCGGTTACGCATGCGTAACACCTTTCGATTACGTCGTAACATGTCCGGCAATCGATCCAGTGGAGTTCGGCCTTGGCCGACATGCGTAGGCATCGGGCCGATTACGTACGTAAGCGGCCGGCCAGGGTCGGCTATTTATAGGCCTGCACCGAGTCATCCGGCCATTTCTCATCTTTTCTTCATTCCTTCCGCGATTTTTCACCCTAGATCGATGGTTTTGAGTAGAATCAACTTATATAAACATGTTTTGGAAGTTGGGATCATGGATTAACATCATCTTCCACCGGATCAAGGTAAGAACACCTAAACTTTTGGTTTTGGATGTTCTTGAGGTTTCTTGGTGTTTTGGCCGATTTGCTTCGCTTTGATTCAAATTATTGTTAGAACTTGATTGTAAACTCGTAATCATTCAATACCCTTGAAGTTTTGTGGAACGGATTTGAGTATTTCTTTGAATAATCGATTAAATTCGACTACGCCCTCAAAGTGTCCGATAAAATGCTTCAATGGGTAGAACTTGGGAAGTTCCATACGCTTTCGTAGAATTGTGATTGAATTGATATCGTTGTGACTTAGGAGCGAATTCTTGTGAAGAACTCGAGTCGGAACCCTTCCGCTCGTTGCCTTCTTTGGGGTCCGAGCTTCCGGTCGAACCGTGTTCTTCTGAGCGTTCGTAGCGGTTATTAAGGCAAGTATCTTACTATACGACTTGTATCTTGCGACTAGTAATTACGTATGAGATGTATGATGACTTTGCTTGCCTTCGTAAATATGTTCCGCTTGAGTTGGTTGTGTTTTCCGCAATTTGAAGGCTTTGTGATAATAGTGTTATATCAAGTATACGTGTTAGACGTTGTGCCATTTGTGCAGAATGCGACGACATATGGGATGGTTGTACACTTGGTTGTACAATGTATTGTGTACCGAATGTGTGTTATGTTGGTTAAATGTCGTTGATTGATGATAGTTGTTGCGAGTGTCGAGGTTGTGTTATGTGCGTGCAATGTACGATTTTGTGGTGATCAAGGTGATTGATTAATTGTGCTCATTGTTGTATGTAATGTGAATGTGAATATGTGTGTGACCGCTAAGTTCACTCGTGTTGGTTCGACGGAACCTACGAGGATTCGTGGCAGTGGACTACGGGATCGTAACTTAGTGAGGTACCGAGGTCCAATCGTCGGTCCGACGAGGCCTACGATAACGCATGGCAGCCGACCATGAGTTTCGGACACGCGCGCCCAACCGGTGAGCTCGACGGGGCTTACGGTGACACGTGGCGGTGGACTACGGTGTCGTGGCGTGTGTGTGATTGTTGTGATTGATATAGTCCGTGCGGGTTGTTATGCCTACGGAGACACGTGATGATGGATCATGGTGTCGGAATTGGTTATGTTTGGTTAATAGTCCGTGTGGGTTGTTGAACCTACGGAGACACGTGATGGATCACGGTGTCGGAATTGATTATGTTTGTTTAATTGTGCGTGATGTAGTCCGTGCGGGTTGTTGAACCTACGGAGACACGTGATGTGGATCACGGTGTCATGAGCATGATACTTTTCAAATCAAAGTTTTTAAAGGAAAAGTTTTAAGAAAGAATGTTGGGCGAGCCCCACGAGATTTATGGAAATGTTTCCGTATTGTAAATCGTTGAATTATGAAACAAGTTTTGGGTTAAGGCCCTTAAGTTTTTCAAAGGTTTTGTGAATCAGACTTGAGGTCTTAAGGTTTTGAAATTCTAAAATTCCCGAGATGATAATCCTATTTTCGAATGCTTCATAGCTTATCTTCTCTTGTGAAAACCTCCCGGAATATTCGATACTTGATTATTATATTTGATCACGATTATTAATTGCTTGTTACATTTCGTATGATTTGATACTTGCACTAGTAAAACAAAGGAGTTTACTAACCCAGTAATCGGGGGTGGATGTCTGCTTTGCGTCTGTACATGCATTCAGGGAGCAACACAGATTGGCACAAGAGGATGACGAATGCGATACTAATCATGAGTCGAGAGTTATTTTGATTTTTGTTGTGTTGTCGAGTTGATTTCGTCTTCCAGATTGTATTTCACCCCTGTGTGGGTAATGTTATTTAAGCCGCTTTATCGATTGGGTTGTGTGACCTCATCGGCCTGTATTCACGTGTAGGTGATCATATCGTCCGTATCATTTTATTGTTTGACCACAGTCGGGCAAGCATTTGGTTGTTTATGGATGTTTAGCCCGGTAGATCCTTGTGGAAAGGGTCTACGGCGTGTAATATTCCCATATGGTTTTTGGGGATGTTACAATTATGGTATCGGAGCTTAGGTTGCGGAAACCTAGGCTGTCGGGTCGAGTCAAGTCGTGATTTGTCGAGTAATGTGTTGTCTTGTCGCTCGAGTCGCCGCGACAAATTGAGTTGCGCGTAGTCACAACGTGTCGGTTATGTTGTCGGACGAGATTAGTATCGTGGGCGACTGTCACCTCCGTGCGACCGTGGATGTAAGTCTCCTTCTTTATGCGTAATACCTGTATCTCGATTTTATCTTAGTGAGTTAATTGCGGTGCATGATCTTGTTTACACAAGATTGTGTGATGTAGTTGTGTTTAATACTTGTGGTACATGGTATGAGTATAGTGGGCATATTGTTGTTTTACTTTTGAACCACCGTGTGGTGGTATGGTGTGAAAGATGTAAACCTTGATGGGTTCTGTGAAGATATCAACGGTAGAGTTTGTGAGAAACTCCGATGAATGATTTTCTTTGTGTGTTTAAACTTGATACCACGAGATGCATTTGATTGAATTGGCGACCACGGTTGCCATTTGAGTATGTGGTTTTAAATTCGATCGCTTTTGGGATGTTGTAATTTTGTCCGCTATGGGTAACTTTAAGAATATTTTACAAGGACTTTACAGTTTGAGAATTTTTGTAGAAATCGATTTTTGGAAAATATTTTGGTGGTTCGGTCAAACCACGATTTATATGGATTTTTAAAATTTGTAAATTTTGACAAATGGGCCGTGTATTTTCAAATGACACCATCAGACGGTATTTGAAAAATGTGTTTTGAAGTACTTCGGACATTGTAAAATATTACCGTAGTTTTGTTTATGAACTAAAGGATTTTGGGAAAACTTTATTTTGCGTAACGATTTTTGGTTTTCGAATTTTGAACTTCTTATGTCCATGTGTTGGGGCTAAGTGGTTGTGATAAGTTTGTAGTGTTGTTGTGCTCACGAGAATGTTTTAGTGTTTTCTAAATGTTGAGATACATGGTTTTGATTAAACGATCGAGGTATTAAAAATGTCTTCAAAAATTTCATTTCACCAAATTTTTCAAACTTGAAAATTTTAAAATTTTATCATTTGAATAATACCCCGGAAATATTTTATTTTTGCTGCGAGTGTTTGATCCATACGATATGTGTGTGGTTTTGACTGTGTTTGGTTTGGTAAAATCCAAACACCTCTGTTGATGTGACTGTGTGAATTATTTTTGAATGAAGTTCTTAAATTACAGTGTTGGTTCATGCCCTTGTGTGATGACTTGGAGTTGATGCTTTATCGTGCTGCTATTATCGTCCTATGTTGACGTTGTGACGTTTGTTTGGTTGCGTTATTCTGCTTGGTCGCCTGCTCGCACGCCGAGAGGTCGTGGCCGAGGACGTGGTCGTGGTCGTGATCGAGCATGAGAGGGCGACTCCTCCTTGCCGGTACCGATCACCAAGATGATCGTGGGACATTCGACTAGCGTTAATGTTGACGTTGGCGCCGCCACCATCCTTCGTCAGTGGTTGATCGCTAGTGCAGATGAATCAGCCGTACATCGGATGAGAACCCGTGATGGGGATAACGGGCTAGTAAGTGGTTACGAGATGTGATGAAGATGCACCGCCCGTTTTGTGGGTTCATCCGACTCGTTAGGTTGGGAAGGCTGGCTCTTCCAGTTGGATGACAACATTTGATGCCGTAGCTTGTCCGGATGAGAAGAGGGTACCCATTGCTCAAGACTTGCTTGACAAAGAAGTCAGCGGTCGTGGCAGTCAGAGTGCTCGCAGATCGTACACCTACATGGGCCGAGTTTAAGACCGCCATGGAGGCAGTATTGCCGTTGCCTGTTCGTGAACGCAGGATTGTTGAGTTTTCTCGGCCACGCCCAGATGTGTCGATATCCCAGCGATAGTCGATTATAATCGATTGGCTTATGTTCGTGATCAAGTGAGAAGTGAAGCGGACAAGGTCCGATACTTCAATATGCGCATGAAACCCCATATCCGTGAGAGTATGGCTCCGCTCATGTGTACCACCTCAAGGAATATCGACCGAGCTTTAGCCATTGAGATGGCCGTTTCGTGACGGAATCGGTTCGAGAGTAAGAGACAAGACCTCGAGAAATTTTTCAAGAGGCGAGGAGTGAGATCCGTGAGCCTATTGCTTCAGCTTCCTTCGGGAGCACTCCTCGTTCGGTTGACTACCTAAGAACCTTACCCCAGGCGAGTAAGACGATCGGTGTGAAGACTCGCTTTAAGCTGCATGTGTAGGCCATGCGAGACAATTGTCGTCGCCACCGTTAATTGTTTTAAGTGCGGCCAACCGGGCACCAAGCGGTGCATTGTGAGACCGCTGCCGTGATGTTCGGGAATCGGGTTTTCGCTTCTACTCGGGAGGGCCGGTGGTGTCCAGTGATGTAGTTGTGTATCGTACTTTGTCGTAATTCGTGTAGAGATTGATATTTGTTTGCGTGAACTTTTGGTTTTGTTTCTATTCTATCATGATGTTTTATTTTAAGTTTGGACGAAACTTAATTTTAATCGGATAGAATGTAATATCCGTATTCTCGTTTTCCGTTATCTTGAATTGTTTGTGTTTTGACGCCGACATTTTCTTGTTGATGAGAATCGGAATGATTTCTATCGTAATACTCTATTTGTTTCACGCATAGCCGTTTTAGTCGGGTGCGACTTATTGTCGCGTGACGCTTTTGATTAAATGTGTGCATATTATGTGGTATGTTATTAGTCGTTATTTGTTCGTTATTGTTTGTATGATTGCCGGTGGCGTGGTTATGGTCTTCGTGTGGCGTGTTGTCACTGTATATTCTTTCGCGTTGCTTGTAACGTTAAACCAATGGATGAAAGTTACGCGTTTCTTGTGTATCTTGTTGAGTTTTCCTGTGGTATTGCTTCTCCCTACTTGTTTTAAGTTTCGGACGAAACTTCTTTTAAGGAGGGTAGAATGTAATATCCGCAATTTCGGATTCCGTAATTTTCATTTTTCGGCGGAGGTCCGTTTCGACGACTTTCTTTCGACCGCTTCGTCATTCCGAGAATATTTAATTCTACACTTTTGTCATCCGAGTTCGCTTCGTATCGCTTTGTTGAGTTTCGTGTTCTTAAATGACTTTTCCGCACTTGAGTTCGATTCTCGCAAATCTCGTCAAAGCTGTTTTTGAGTTTCTAAGTTCATTTAATGTTATTATTCATGTTGTAAGTTTCGGTTTGGTGTTTCGATCGTATCGTATTTTGACGCTTTGGGCCATTTTCGTAATTTCCCAAAGTTTGGGGTAATTACTTTCGTTGTCGAATTTGAGCCTCGTGGTCGGAATCGGGTGTTCTCTTAGTATTCGGATTCGCCTTTGCAGTACTTCATAATCGTGTTTTCGGTTTACATTCAGGTCGGAGTTTCGGGATTTTTCGACCGCCGGATCAACCGAGGCCCTGGCTGTGCCCTGGCCGAGTAACGGCCGTAATGGCCTAGCGATGCGGCGTAATGCCGTTACGTGCGTAATGACCTTCCGGTTACGTCGTAACATGTCCGGCAGAATCGGGCCCAGGAGTTCGCCTTGGCCGATTACGTGCGTAGGCATTGGCCGATTACGTACGTAAGCGGCCGCCGTCGGCTATTTATAGGCTCCGACCGAGTCATCCGCCATTTCTCATCTTTTTCTTCATTCCTTCCGCGATTTTTCACCCTAGATCGATGGTTTTGAGTAGAATCAACTTATATAAACATGTTTTGGAAGTTGGGATCATGGATTAACATCATCTTCCACCGGATCAAGGTAAGAACACCTAAACTTTTGGTTTTGGATGTTCTTGAGGTTTCTTGGTGTTTTGGCCGATTTGCTTCGCTTTGATTCATATTATTGTTAGAACTTGATTGTAAACTCGTAATCATTCAATACCCTTGAAGTTTTGTGGAACGGATTTGAGTATTTCTTTGAATAATCGATTAAATCGACTACGCCTCAAAGTGTCCGATAAAATGCTTCAATGGGTAGAACTTGGGAAGTTCCATACGTTTTCGTAGAATTGTGATTGAATTGATATCGTTGTGACTTAGGAGCGAATTCTTGTGAAGAACTCGAGTCGGAACCCTTCCGCTCGCTGCCTTCTTTGGGGTCCGAGCTTCCGGCCGAACCGTGTTCTTCGGAGCGTTCTGTGAGCGGTTATTAATGCAAGTATCTTACCTGCATTGACTTGTATCTTGCGACTAGTAATTACGTATGAGATGTATGATGACTTTGCTTGCCTTCGTAAATATGTTCCGCTTGAGTTGGTTGTGTTTTCCGCAATTTGAAGGCTTTGTGATAATAGTGTTATATCAAGATACGTGTTAGACGTTGTGCCATTTGTGCAGAATGCGACGTACATATGGGATGGTTGTACACTTGGTTGTACAATGTATTGTGTACCGAATGTGTGTTATGTTGGTTAAATGTCGCTGATTGATGATAGTTGTTGCGAGTGTCGAGGTTGTGTTATGTGCGTAATGTACGATTTTGTGGTGATCAAGGTGATTGATTAATTGTGCTCATTGTTGTATGTAATGTGAATGTCAATATGTGTGTGACCTAAGTTCACTCGTGTTGGTTCGACGGAACCTACGAGGATTCGTGGCAGCCGACTACGGATCGTAACTTAGTGAGGCATCGAGGTCCAATCGCGGTGTCCGACGAGGCCTACGATAACGCATGGCATGGACCATGAGTTTCGGACACGCGGCGCCCAACCGGTGAGCTCGACGGGCTTACGGTGACACGTGGCAGCCGACTACGGTGTCGACCGTGTGTGATTGTTGTGATTGATATAGTCCGTGCGGGTTGTTATGTTTACGGAGACACGTGATGTGGATCACGGTGTCGGAATTGGTTATGTTTGGTTAATAGTCCGTGTGGGTTGTTGAACCTACGGAGACACGTGATGTCGATCACGGTGTCGGAATTGATTATGTTTGTTTAATTTTGCGTGATGTAGTCCGTGCGGGTTGTTGAACCTACGAGACACGTGATGCTGGATCACGGTGTCATGAGCATGATACTTTTCAAATCAAAGTTTTTAAAGGAAAAGTTTTAAGAAAGAATGTTGGGCCGAGCCCCACGAGATTTATGGAAATGTTTCGGTATTGTAAATCAAGAATTATGAAACAAGTTTTGGGTTAAGGCCCTTAAGTTTTTCGAAGGTTTTGTGAATCAGACTTGAGGTCTTAAGGTTTTGAAATTCTAAAAATTCCGAGATGATAATCCTATTTTCGAATGCTTCATAGCTTATCTTCTCTTGTGAAAACCTCCCGAATATTCGATACTTGATTATTATATTTGATCACGATTATTAATTGCTTGTTACATTTCGTATGATTTGATACTTGCACTAGTAAAACAAAGGAGTTTACTAACCCCGAGTAATCGGGGGTGGATGTCTGCTTTGGCCCTGTACATGCAGATTCAGGGAGCAACACAGATTGGCACAAGAGGATGACGAGCTGCGATACTAATCATGAGTCGAGAGTTATTTTGATTTTTGTTGTGTTGTCGAGTTGATTTCGCCTTCCGTCAGATTGTATTTCACCCCTATGTGGGTAATGTTATTTAAGCCGCTTTATCGATTGGGTTGTGTGACCTCATCGGCCTGTATTCACGTGTAGGTGATCATATTGGTCCGTATCATTTTATTGTTTGACCCTGGTCGGGCAAGCATTTGGTTGTTTATGGATGTTTAGCCTGGTAGATCCTTGTGGAAAGGGTCTACGGCGTGTAATATTCCCATATGGTTTTGGGAATGTTACAAGGCTAACGTAGTGGCTGATGCATTGAGCCGGAAGCCGATGGTGTTGCAGATGTTAGAGGTACTTACACCACGTAGTAGGATCTAGCGGATTTTATTTGTCGTGATATCGAGGTTTGGGTCTGGGGATTCGTGGTCGCTATGTACGTTAGAGATCACTTCGCCCTTGATCGATGATATCAAGGCGAAGCAAGATGATGATCCGCTTTTGGTCCAAATGAGGGAGGATGTGAGGAAGGGAAAGCCCTCGGATTTGTGGTTCACGATGATGGAGTTTTGAGGTTTCGCGCGTACTTTGTGTACCGAGTGATATTGAGCCGAGACAGAAAATCTTGAGTGAAGCTCATGCTACACCTTACTCCATACATCCCGGTACGAGTAAAATGTACAAGGATGTGAGGAGCAACTACCGTGGAGTAATTTGAAGACAGACGTTAGTGAGTTTGTGTCGAGGTGTCTCGACTGCCAGGTTAAGATCGAGCATCGACCCGCTGGGTCATTTACGACCACTTCCTATTCCGAGTGGAAATGGGAGGACATTTCTATGGATTTCATTACCAGATGCCTAAGACTCGGACGGAATGAACATGATTTGGGTCGTTGTTGATCGACTAACCAAATCAGCTCATTTTCTAAGTATTAAGGACACTTGGGGGCCGGAGAGGCTTGCACGAGTGTTTGTTGCGGAAATAGTGAGATTGCATGGGACCCTAAGAGTATTGTTTCGATCGTGATGGCCGGTTCATATCACATTTTTGGCAGCCGTTCATAGAGCTTTGGGAACCGAGTTTAGACTTAGTACATCCTACCACCCTCGAGACAGACGGACAATTGAGCGACGATACGTATGCTAGAGGATATGTTACGAGCCCGTGCTTTAGATTGGAAGGATGATTGGGAGACACACTTGCCGCTGATCGAGTTCACGTACAACAATAGTTGGCATGCCTCGATCAAAATGGCACCATTCTAAGCGTTGTATGGGAGGAGGTGCAGATCGCCGTTGTGTTGGGATGATACGCCCGAGCTAATCGGCATCGAGCCCGACATGATAGTTGAGACGAGGGAGAAGGTTACCTTGATTCGTGGTAGATTGTCGACGGCCCGTAGTCGGCATAAGTCTTATGCCGATACATGTCGCCGACCGTTGGAGTTTGAGGTGGGAGATCACGTCGCTTAAGGTGTCGCGACACGGGAGTTTACCGCTTCGGAAGGGTAAACTTAGTCCGAGATATATCGGACCGCTTGAGATTTTAGATAGAGTTGGAGAGCTTGCGTATCGGTTAGGCTTTCCGCCTCTCGAGCCACGTGCATAACGTATTTCATGTTTCCCACCTTAGAAGTACGACGGACCCTAGCCATATTATTGATTTTGGAGAGATCGAGTTGGGCCCAGACATTACCTTCGAGGAGAGGCCGATTCAGATCTTAGAGCGTCGAGTGAAGCAACTCAGGCACAAAACCATTCCTTTGGTCAAAGTGCAGTGGTCGAGGCATGGATCCGAGGAAGCCACGTGGGAAACGGAGGAGAGTATGAGGTCGAGATACCCCGAGTTATTCGTGTTGTAAGTTTCGGGACGAAACTTATTTTTAGGGGGAGATAATGTAATATCCGGTATTTTTCTTTCCCTGGTATTTTCATTTTTGGTATATTTCTCGGTCATAGTGACCCCCGTGTATCTTCAAGATGTCCTTCCCCGTCATCTGTTGAACTATAATCTCGTTATTGTTTATTGTTTCAACTTTCCTCATATGAGTTCGACTTTGTTAGATCACCATTAATTTTTGGTAACTCTAAAAATTCTAAATCTTTGCAAAATTATAGAGCATCGAGTTAGCTTTCCAATGGTTCAAACGTTGAGTCAATCGGAGTCCGGACGAGAGAGTTATGGTCGCTTCGCTGGACGATCACCGCCGACCGGACTGGCCGTGTCGTCCGACACGGCCCGCGGCCGTACTCCCCGAAATTCCGAGTTTCGCCGACCAACTCGCCGTGTCATCCGACACGGCCCAAGCTGCATTTCTTCCGGATAAGCTCGAACGACCGCCGACACGCCCGACCGTGTTCCAGACACGGCCGAGTCATGCCGAAGTCGCCGCTTGACGGTCGCTATCGGGAGGCCCTCGGGCCGCGACCGTGTCAAGGTGACACGGCCGAGTCCCCGCCGCCACCGTAGCGACACGACCGCGCCGATCGCACGGCCGTGTCCGGCAGCACCAACCCCTATAAAAGGCCCCGCAGACGCTTTTCTTGCCATTTTTCACCTTCTTCTTCTCCTCTTCCGCACCGGGCGTGTTCTAAGCTTGAAGCCATGTTGTTTAACAACATATCCATGGAGTTCTTGAGGTTATATCATCAATAATCCGTCCGATATCATCCCTTGATCCAAATAATCAAGGTTAGATCTTTAGAACCCTACTTTTGGTAAAATTGGGGTTTTCGTGTTTTTGTCCGATTCGTTCGCTTTGTTGATTAATTCATGATGAATATGATTAATCTTGTTGATATTCTTAGTTTCCTACGGATTCATGGTATATTTCGTGATTTTTACGGAATCGAGAGGGTTTGGTTGTGATCCGCCTCGTTGTTGTTTATATACGAATATACATGAATCGTAGGCGGGTTTTCAGTGTATTCCAATTCCGTATTCATTTAGAAATGGTTGTGATTGTATTCTTCAATCGTTAGGTTCGGTTTCATTGGTTCCTAGCGTTCATCGGTGACTTTCCTTTCCGCTCGCTATCGTCAATAATTCAAGGCAAGTACATGTATTACATTCTGCTATGTGCGTATGATTTTGATGCGAATGATGTAAATGGTTTTATTGAACGAATGTGATTGTTTCTCTTCCACCGGGATGGCGTGTGGCCTCCGGGGCCGATACTAATGGGTACGCCACCAAGTGGACTTGGGTGCGTGTGTTGATGTTCTTCCACCGGGACGGTTCGACGGACCTCCGGGGCCGATACTAATGGGTACGGCCGTGGAAGTGGTTTCTCACCGGGACGGTCCAAGGGACCTCTGGGACCGATACTAATGGGTACGGTCGCGAGTTACCAAGCGTGGATAAATGTGATGTGGGAAACTTGTTATTATACTGTTTTGGTGTTAATGTGATATTCGAATATTGGTTTTCAAAATGACTTTCCTAGCGATTTATTTGCGTTGAATCGCATGTATATAATGTTGTGTAATTATGTACTTGCACTAGCTATTCGAATGCTAACCCCTTAAACGGGGAAATGCGTCTTATGCATTTCTGTGCACGGAAGGCCGAGGGCGTGCACGGACACGCACGCGAAGGATGGGTCGGCTTGATGATGTGGCTCGAGTCCGCATTTTTATGTTTT